>JZLH01S0233105.1:0-5000 GCA_001188425.1 Eucidaris tribuloides | reverse complement strand
AATAATAATAATAATAATAATGATAATAATAATAATAATAACAATAATAATGATGATGATAATAATAATAATAGATGATAATAATAACGCAAAGACTAAAGACAAATACTCTTACAGCTTTTTGGTCGATCCTTTGATAACCTTACGATGTTTTGCAATCGAAAACCTATTTATTTCACAAACGAGTATGTCACAGGCCTTTTGCGTTTAAAGGACTCTGGTATGTCCGATTCTGTGTAGCGCCACGCGCGGTAGCGACAAGAGAATGTCGGGTGCGACGCGTGCAATTAAATGGAAGTCGACGGACGCTGTTTAGGGCCATCTATGGTCAGATACCATATAGTTTATCTGGCCGCTGTTGTAAACTAAACCAAACCAAACGTTAAAGTTTTGGTAAATGCGACAGCATGCTTTTATAAAGAAAATTGCTTACTAAATGAATTAGTCAATGAAAATATCAAATAGATAAAGAGATAAATAAATAATGTAAATAAATAAATAAATAAATAAAATAAATAAATAGAGTTATAAATAAATCGCTATCAAAATCAATTAATCAATTAAAAAATAAAAAATAAATTAGCAATGATCAAATATATAACTTGAGAAAAGGACAAATAAATAGAGAAAAAACAAATCAATCATATTTACAGTTAGTCAAACACAACAGTGCAGCTATTTGATGAAGTAAATCTTATGTCTGTAAGTGTTATATTATTATTATTAGGATTAGCATCATTATTGGTAGGGGAAGAAGTAAAAGGAGAAGCAGTAATAGGAGCAGTAGAAAATAGACATCTAAATAGATAAATAAAGAGAAAGAAAGAATGAAAGAAAGGAAGAAAGAAAGAAAGAAAGAAAGAAAAGAAAACAAGAAAGAAAGAAAGGAAGGAAGCCTTGGGGAAGGAATAAAAATGCATAAAAATGAAAGAAAAAATAAAATAACAAACAATAAATAACATAACATTAAAATAAATGAAAAAGGAAATACCGCAAATAAATAAATGAGATATGCATAGGATTAGTCAAACAAATAATAAATAATATAATACCGATACTGAATAAGAAGAAGAAAGAAGAAGAAAGAAGAACAAGATAGAAGAAGAAGAAGAAGAAGAAGAAGAAGAAGAAGAAAGAGAGAAGGAGAAGCAGACGTAGTAATACGCATAACTCAATCTCTATGCGTGTAATGTAAAACTGATTATGCTGAGATTTTAAAAATAATGTAATTATGCAAACAGTTGGCATTGATTTTGAATTATCAAAATGTCGGATCATAAACAGGCATTAAATGTATGCTTTATTTACAAATATGATAATTGGTAGTAGTAAGTAAGGTCGTAATAGGTAGTAGTAGTAGTAGTAATAGTAGTTCAGCTGGCGGTGCCAAGATAAAAATAGTAATAATAATAATAATAATAATAATAATAAATAATATGGCTGTCATGATTGGTAAGAAGTACAGATAAAAATACTCTTACAGCATTCTTGGTAATTCGCGTGATAAAATCTTACGACGTTGTGAAAATAAAAAACTAGTAATTGCACAAACGATATGTCCGATCACAGACGGTAATCTAGTACTCTGCTGTGTCGATTCTGTGTAGGCGCCACGCCGCCGTAGCGACAGAGAATGTCGGGTGCGACGCGTGCAAACAACATGGAATCGACGGAACGCCTGTTTAAGCGCATCTATGGTAAGTATGCCATATAGTTTTATCGGCGCAGTTGTAAACCAAAATCAATTGCTACGTTAGAGTTTTTGCTAGAAGCGAAGCACGATGTTGAAAGAATATTGGCTTTTAACGCCTCGGCCCAGAACCCAAATGAATGAATTAATTAATGACCTAAATATAAATAAATAAATCAATAAATAAATAGAAAATAAATAAATAAGTTAATAAATAATAAAGAAAGAAGAAAGAAAGAACAAACAAACAAATAATAAATCCAAGGATCAATATGTTACATATAGTTAATAAAAAGTACCGATATTCAATAAATGGCATTTAGTTTGTTTGATTGTGGTGATGATTTGTTATTGTTATTCCTGTCATCTTCATTATTAGAGTAGATCAGTAATAATAGGGTTTTTTATATTTAAGTCTTTAATTGATTTTCAAGATTCATAGATAGCAAGCATAACAACATCACAATTACAAATAATTACAAATGGGAAAGAATGTACCTTAAAATTATTTAAAGGCTTTTTATAAGAGCGCGCCGCAGAAAATAAATTAAAGGAACCCTGATCGACGGATAAAAAAGACGTAGTATAGTAGTAGTAGAAGCATAGTAGTAGTAGTAGTAGTAGTCAGTATAGTAGTCGTCGTCGCGTGTAGCAGCATCAGTCAGGGACACACACTAAGGTCCCTAATAATGATAATAAAAATACTCTTCCAGGCATTTTTGGTCAATTCTTTGATAAAACTTACGAACGTTGTGCAATGAAACTGGTAATTGCACCAAACGAGTAATGTCCGATTCTGTGTAGCGCCAGCGCGCGGGTAGTGACAAGAGAAGTCAGTGCGACGCGCGCTGCTTTCTTTTAGTTCCGTGTTGCAAACCACTGGCGAGAAGTCAGATGGTGCAAACACACTGAACTCTACACTACTAGTGTAGAGTTCGAGTGGTGGCAACCAAGGTGCCATGGTGCAAAACAAATGGAAGTCGACGAAGCTGTTTAGCGCCATCTATGGTCAGATACCATATAGTTTATCGGACCGCACTCACCGCAGTCGTAAAACAAATAAAACCAAACGTTGGCGGTTTGCTAAATGTGAGAGCACGCTGTGAAAAGAGAAATTGCTTTTAACACCTAAAATACCAAATAGCTTGGACAATGAACATATTAAATTAATAAACAGATATATAAATGAATAAATAAAGTGAATAGATTAAGAAATAAATAGAAATCAAAATCAATTAATCAATTAAAAAATAACAAAATTAGCAATGATCAAATATATAACTTGAGAAAAAGACAAATAAACACAGAAAACAACTAACCCTAGTAGTAAAAGGAGAAGCAGTAATAGGACCAGTAGAAAATAGACAAATAAATAAATAAATAAATAGATAAAGAGAAAGAAACCAAAAAAAAATCGGAAAAAAAGAAAAATAAATTGAATAAAATACTTCTTCACATAACAATGAAATAAATAAAAAAGGACATACCACAAATAAATGAATGAGATATGTAAAGTATTAATCAAACAAATATTTAATAAATATTATACTGATATTCAATCAATACATTTAAATGCATGCTTTATTTACAAATATGACAACTGGTAGTAGTAGTAGTAGTAGTAGTAGTAGTAGTAGTAGTAGTAGTAACAGCAGTTAGGGGCAGTGCCAAGGTATAATGATAGTAATAATAATAATTATTATTGATGATGATGATGATGATGATGATAATAATAATAATAATAATAATAAGAAAGAAAGAACAAACAAACAAATAATAAATCCAAGGATCAATATGTTACATATAGTTAATAAAAAGTACCGATATTCAATAAATGGCATTTAGTTTGTTTGATTGTGGTGATGATTTGTTATTGTTATTCCTGTCATCTTCATTATTAGAGTAGATCAGTAATAATAGGGTTTTTTATATTTAAGTCTTTAATTGATTTTCAAGATTCATAGATAGCAAGCATAACAACATCACAATTACAAATAATTACAAATGGGAAAGAATGTACCTTAAAATTATTTAAAGGCTTTTTATAAGAGCGCGCCGCAGAAAATAAATTAAAGGAACCCTGATCGACGGATAAAAAAGACGTAGTATAGTAGTAGTAGAAGCATAGTAGTAGTAGTAGTAGTAGTCAGTATAGTAGTCGTCGTCGCGTGTAGCAGCATCAGTCAGGGACACACACTAAGGTCCCTAATAATGATAATAAAAATACTCTTCCAGGCATTTTTGGTCAATTCTTTGATAAAACTTACGAACGTTGTGCAATGAAACTGGTAATTGCACCAAACGAGTAATGTCCGATTCTGTGTAGCGCCAGCGCGCGGGTAGTGACAAGAGAAGTCAGTGCGACGCGCGCTGCTTTCTTTTAGTTCCGTGTTGCAAACCACTGGCGAGAAGTCAGATGGTGCAAACACACTGAACTCTACACTACTAGTGTAGAGTTCGAGTGGTGGCAACCAAGGTGCCATGGTGCAAAACAAATGGAAGTCGACGAAAAGAAGAAGAAGAAGAAGAAGAAGAAGAAGGAGAAGAGACGTATAATACCACTAACATAATCTCTATGCGTGTAAATGTAAAACTGATTATGTGAGATTTTAAAAATAACTAGTAATTATCAAACAGGTTGGCATTGATTTGAATTTATCAAAGTCGGTCAATAAACACATTTAAATGTATGCTTTATTTACAAATATGATAATTGGTAGTAGTAGTAGTCGTAATAGTAGTAGTAGTAGTAGTAGTAGTAGTCAGTGGCGGTGCCAAGATAAAATGATAGTAATAATAATAATAATAATAATAATAATAATAATAGTGCTGTCATGATTGGTAAGAAGTACAGATAAAAAATACTCTTACAGCATTTTGGTCAATTCCGTTGATAAAATCTTACGACGTTGTGAAAATAAAAAACATAGTAATTGCACAAACGATATGTCCGATCACAGACGTAAATCTAGTACGTCTGTGTGTCCGATTCTGTGTAGCGCCACGCGCGGTAGCGACAAGAGAATGTCGGGTGCGACGCGTGCAAACAAATGGAAGTCGACGGACGCTGTTTAGCGCCATCTATGGTAAGATGCCATATAGTTTATCGGGCCGCAGTTGTAAACCAAATCAATTTGTACGTTAGAGTTTTGCTAAATGCGAGAGCACGATTTGAAAAAGAATATTGCTTTTAACGCCCAGAACCCAAATGAATGAATTAATTAATGACTAAATAAATAAATAAATAAATAAATAAATAAATAGATAAATAAATAAATAAGTTAAATAAATAAATAAAGTAAAGAAAGAA
>JZLH01S0233071.1:58946-78411 GCA_001188425.1 Eucidaris tribuloides | reverse complement strand
CAGTGCAAAACAAATTTTCATACACAATTCTCAATTTTTTGGCGCGCTTCGCGCGCAAACATATACAGTTTTTAAATTTTCGGGGCTCTTCGCGTGTAAACATACGCATTTTTTAAATTTTCACTGCGCTTTGCACGCAAACACACAATTCTAATATTTTCGGTGCGCTTCGCGCGCAAACATACATAATTCTAAAATTTTCGGCGCGCTTTGCGCGCAATCGTGCATTTTTAAAAAATTTTCTCCCATCACCATTCGTTCAAAAAAAAACCTTACCAAAAAGCTAGATCCACCCCTGTGTATTAATTATTTACTATCATCGTAAATCATTTAACTGTTATCATGTCGGTACGTCGGGAGTTTGTCGGTACATTCGGGTACCCTGCCCCCCCAATGGCAAAAAGCTGGCTACGCTACTGGTGATTTTAAAGGGAGAAGGCACCAGCAACTAACAGGCATAAGTTAAGAAATATAGAGGCATTGAGAGTATTGTGAGAATTATAGTATATGGTGATAAAGACAGCCTAAATAAGGGCTTCTGTGTGTCACTCACACTCAGCAAGGCCCTATAATTAGTTAATTTGTGTTTATTTTGAGTGTTCTTGTGCAATCCTTATCTTAAGACAAACTTGCAGAAACAGTCTTAGGGATGAGCTTATCTATTCAAGACATGCATACATTAATACGGCGTTGGACTCACAGGTTCCGGTGCTATGCATACGTCATGTTGTCAGTTTCACAAGTGTGTGTACGTGCGATCTGATTGTTTGGCAAGAACTCTAAATGTTTTCTTAACTTATTGCCTGTTAGTTGCCGTTGCTCTTTCTCCGTTTAATGTTTAATATGTTAAAAGAGAGTAATTATTCCAAAAAGATTCGTTGTTTATATAATGAGTTTGCTCTATCTCAAATTATAAAGAAACCTACTCGTGTTACTCCAAATAGTCAAACTCTTATTGACTTGATTTTGATGTCTAATTTATTTGGTTCATTAACGTCGGGTATACAATCTGCGTCTATTAGTGACCATCTGTTGACTTATGTTATACTGAGAGAAATTTTACCCAAGGGTTATCCCAAAGTATCCAAATTTAGATCGTTTCGTAATTTTGATATAGAAAAGTTTCTTCAGGATCTTAGAAATTATAATTGGAGTAATGTATATGAAAAGACAAATGTCAACGAAATTTGAATTGAATTTAAACAGTCATTTGATGTTGTTTGTAATAAACATGCTCCATATTGCACAGTCAGAAAAAAGATGAAACAAGTGCCCTGGATTACTGATGAATATTTGGAACTTGCTAGAGAGCGCGTGATTATTTGAAAAAGAGATATGATGATAGGAAAGATCACGAAGATTGGAAACTGTATCGGAATTGCCGAAATAAAGTAAATAATTTTAATAAAGTATTACAAAAAAGATATTATTGTAACAAGTTTTCAGATGCTGGTCGTGACATAAAAAACAAGTGGAATGTAATGAACACGTTACTTCCAAGTAAGAAAAGAACTTCAACTCAATATCATCTTAAAATTAATGATGATCTAGTATCAGACAGACAAGATGTAGCGAATGCATTCAATAAGAATTTTAATAATATTTTAGATACAATGGAAAACCCCGATCATACATGCACTGACGTTTGTTCAACGATAGTTGAAAATACTTCAAGTTTCACCTTTGATGATATAACAGAAGAATTTGTGCTTAAAGAATTGAAGTCAAATAATTATTGTAATAAAGCTGTTGGAATTGACAAATTACACCCGAAACTATAAAAACTTGTTGCTGATTACATTGCAAGGCCATTATGTTTTCTTTATAATGTACGGTATCATTACATACTGCTGATATCCCCACTGACTTTAAAATTGCCAAAATAATACCTCTTTACAAAGGTGGAAACAAGTTAGATATTAACATCTATCGTCCAATTTCTTTACTGCCCATACCTGCAAAAATATTGGAAAGGGCTGTTCATGCGCAACTTTACAAATACTTTGATGAAAATTCTTTATCTTCTGTACCATCAGGTTTTTAGACCGATGCATTCAACCCAAACATGTGTTACTGATATTTCCGAATATATTTTGCGTAATATGAACTCTGGTAATATTACAGGTGCAATTTTTCTTGACTTGCGAAAAGCATTCGATGTTATTTCTCATACTCGTCTTTTTAAAAAAAACTATCCATGTGTGGAATACGCAATTCTGAATTAGAATGGTTTAAATCTTATATTACTGATCGATTGCATTGTGTTTCAATAGAAGGAACATTCAGCAATTACTTAAAGGTGAAGTCTGGTGTTCCTCAAGGTTCGACTCTATAGGACCCCTCATTTTCAGTATATTTATTAATGACATATCAAATTTAATGTTCGATGATTCCAGTAAATTATCTTTATACGCAGATGACACAGCTATCTTTTGTACAGATAAGAATATTCATAATGTTCAACTGAAACTCCAGTCACATTTTGATACTATTACCAAATGGCTTCATTGTAATGATCTGTTTTTTAAATTCGGAAAAGACGAAAACTATGCTATTTGGTTCAAACCGTAAAATAACAGGTAAAAAGTTATCAATAATGTACACAAATAATATTCTTGAACATGTCAAGGAATTTAAATATCTTGGTGTTGTGTTGGACGGTAGTCTTAATTGGACTAGTCACGTTGATCAAGATATCACAAGCTATTGGCTGCATACGTAGAGTAAAGTGTTACCTTACAAAAGAAATAATGATAGATCTGTTTTATTCTCTTATTTTACCACACATTGATTTTTCTTGTACAGTATGGGGAAGTTGTACCCAAACAAATATTTTGCGTATCCAACGATTACAAAACAAATACACTCGAATGGTTCTTGGTATGGATTTATTCACATCGACAAGTTTTCTATTAAGTACTTTAAATTGGCAATCAGTTAAACAGCGAATCCAGTTTCAACAAACGTTAATTGTATTTAAAATTCTCCATGATCAAGCTCCCCATTACTTAAATAACTTAATACAACGCAGAGAAGTCAATTATAGTACCCGTTACGAATCAAGGTATGTGCGGATAATTCAATTGACCGTTTCCAAAGGGGAGAGACGAAAAACAGAATATTGAGGCAAAACCGTTTCTGATTTGACGTAAAAAAATTGAAAATCGGCTGTTGCTTATTTAAATCTGAAGTACATCGTATAAGCTACACCTGGGCACTGCGTTAGGCGGGGGGGGGGATCTATCACTTACAATCTTGTGTTAACTTTTTTATATATACATGTATGTATATAACTATGTGTGTGTTTCTTTTTCTTTCTTTTTTTTAACATCTGTTATTGTTACTTTTGTATTTAATTGTATTGAAATGTTACTTATTTTGTCATGTATGTATATGTGATTTTTATCTCAGGGCCCCTTTGAAAAGCAGTCTCCGAGACTGAAAGGACTACCCTGTCTAAATAAAACGTGAAATGAAATATAGAAATACATAATCATTATCACTAAATCATCCTCATCCTCATCAGTATCTTCTTCATTATCATTATCATTATCAGCATCAGCATCATAATATCTTTGCACAAACTCAAACTCTCTCTCTCTCTCTCTTAGTACAGTATCCACAAAATATTGTGGAGTCTGATCTATCGTGAAGTTGCAGCAGCAGAAAATTGAAATAATCTTTGAAAAAAAGTGAACAATCAATGGAGAAATTAAAGACACACTTAAAAACTCAATGCTGAGTTTCAGCAATGATTAGTGGACATTAAGGATGCTTTCTGTCTTGCGCGGAAACCGCATCATTGCATAACAAAATGAAATTAGATTTTTTTTTCTTTCTAATGGTTTTTTTATGCAAAAAAAATAATATTTTAATGCAATAAAGTTTCAAAATTAAATTGGAAAGTAAGGCAAATATAGCAACGTTTTGAGGTGGAAATATTCCTTAATGAATTGAAAACGCATACACTCTAAAAAAATAAAGGAGCGCACAACGGGCAACTTTGCGGAAATAGGTGCAGAGCAATTTCTGCCGCGGTATTCGAGCAATTCTGCACCTTTCACGGCTGAGCGCTTGCCCCACTCCATTATGTTTGCAAGTTTGCACCTTTTAGGTGCACATTTCTGCAAATTTATGGATGTTTTCTCTTCCGAAGCCTGGTGTGAGCTATCTCTACCATCTGTTTCTATGAATACAATTTCAATACGGAAAATGCAACTTGCATACTTTATACTATTTTCTATGTCGGACAAGCTCAGACAAACTTTCAGGTTGTCAAAAACAACCTTTGTTTAGAAGGTATGCATGGAATTTGAATATATTACGAAAACGGCCAATAGGTCCAAAGTTTGCACCTTAAAGGATGAAAATAATGCACCTTCGGCTTCAACACTATATAATTATGTGAAAATACACACCTTCATGGTCAGCGTGTTGGCCTAGTGGGTAGAGCGTCCGTCTCACATGGGGAAAGTCGCTGGTTCGAGCTCCGGTAAGGTCATATTTGTACGAGTTTTTTTAAATATTTGTAAATGTTAATTAATAAAGTGTGTTATAATGCACTGGAATGAACGCAAATTGCGGTTCACACACAAAAACACATGCACAGTTTGCAAGAAAAAGAAGAATACTTTTTTATTTTCTATGGTGCAACTTTGCACCTTTCGGGTGCAACTCCGCACCTTTCAGAAAGGTGCAAAATTGCACTTTTAAAGGTGCTCCCAGTGTGACATTGGTCTGCACCTTTAAAGGTGCAAAATTGCACTTTTAAAGGTGCTCCCAGTGTGGCATTGGTCTGCACCTTTAAAGGTGCAAAGTTGAACCTATTTTTCTTAGTGTGTACCACCACCGACACCAACCAAGTTCATTTTAACATTTTAGCTGATATACGGATACTGATCGATCCGGTTTGCCTTCTGTGGAAATTAGACTATGCCCCATGTATAACATGAATGAATGAATTTTCAGGTTTCCTCACAACGGGAACCGGAGAATCGCAATTATAATATTATAATTTTATAATTACACTGAAAAAAACACAAGTAAGCCATGGTTCCTTCTGGTACACATGGCCAGGGAAATAAAATCTTTTACTTGGAATCCAACTGTATCACTCTTGTTTTGTTGTTTCGGTAATCTTTATTTTCCATTCAAGACATTAAAATTATACAGATGTGTTTTGAAAATTCAGAGAAGAAAAATTGCTTTTGTCATCTTCTCTAGCATTATTAGTATATTACAGAAATCAAATAAATCATTAATTTCATCACAACATCACAATTAATCATTAATTTCATTACAACATCACAATTCGCTTGTTATGATAGGAAAAACAAATATTTTTTAAATGTTCCAACTTACATTTGATGATAATACAAACGAGATCATCATACCAAAAAAAAAAAAAGAGAAGAAAAAAAGAAATGAGACGCAGTTTCTGCTACCGTGGACAAGTCCCGTGTAAGGTTTTTATATGAACATCTTATTTGAAATGGCAAGCCCATATGCATATAACATTTGAATGCGCTACAGGAAACTGGGCAATTCCTGCTTCTATACCTCCTGTTCAGAATATATAGGTGAAGTATGAATGGTGATGATTTTCCAGGTGACTTTGGATATGATGGTATTCCAAAACAATTAACTATCAATCAAATTTCATTTACATGAGCATTTCCTGGAACCTGTAATACCTACATGCAAATATGCCCCTTAGCAAAAAGCGTTGTTAACCCCCCCCCCAATCACCATAACAACACTTTATTCTTTCAGTTGAAAACTGCGTTATATATATAACCTTAAATTACATATACCTTCTTGAGAGTTCCTATTTCACTACACCCACTCATAAACAGGGTGGCGCCAGGTAAAATCTTAAGCTTGACAAATCAGTCGGAAAATTGCGAGGCAATTTTTTTTTACGGCCAAAATTCGTGCAATCAAGCAGCGAAAAGCATGGTCGGAGCCTGGCGGCGAAATTTCTCGCGCCAAAAAAATTTCACGACCAAATTCGCGGCCAAAAAAATGTTAAGCAATTTGAAGAACAAAATACAAAATAGGGCGGCCACGCCCTGTCCCCCCCATCCCCCCCCCTGGGCCGCCCCTGCTCATATAAGCCATTCTACTGTCCAGTGTTAAACGCGAGGAGAATGTGGGGGGGGGGCCTCTATGCTGCTGTCCGTTCCTTAGCGAATCAAAGTTCCTTTGAGGGGTTGACTTGACAGTAACGGACCGTCGTCAAAAGTTGTATAAAGGCTTATATTGTTTATCATCAGCATTCAGGTGTCGTGTCGACTTGTAAGGAATATACCTCTATACATTTATCGCATAATGCGGACAAAGAAATTTGGCTCATTCTTGAATAAAAGTTTAGTTTACTCATCGACGGTATAACGGAGCTAACATTCTAATTACTACAGTTCATAACCCCATTCATAATGCAATTTCAAGAATACATGTATTATCCTTTTAGCATTATTATTATTATTATTATTATTATTATTATTATTATTATTATTATTATTATTATTATTATCATCATCATCATGCATCATCATCATAATGATAATAAGATATACAGTAGATAAATGGCGCAAAAATGTTCATTCTCTGAGCGCAGAGCAATTTAAAAGATCATTCATGTTAAATATTTTTGAAAAACAATCAATGCACAAAAACAAGAATACGAGAAGTGAAATGGCTCAGGCCTAGCCCTAGGCTACGTGTTTGTGTTTGTGACCATTTTGATCTTTTGACACGAATACATTACCGAACGTTGCTGGCTGGCTGGTTGCTGGCTGGCATATTATTTCGAAACCGTTTTACATACCATAGTAAAAATAAATCCTGATTTTATGGAAAGCAGCACTAATACTTTCGCGGTTGAACGAACCCATGCCCCTCCCATTCTAATCATTCAATTTGATGACAGAAAAGGATATCTACTGAACCGATATAAACACATATGTGACGTATTTGTTCTGCGCTTCGGAACTCGTGAATAGGCCTTTCATGGACGCGTTCTACTAGATGAGGCACTGGCACGTTCAGGTTGGCGGAGTTTACCAGTATCGTACAAGTGCATGCGTTATACCAGTACAGCCATCACCCAGTCAGGTTGTGTGGACGCGTGCAGTGTAAGGCGTGGTGTTTTCTCTTTAATTTGTTCTTCGGGATTTTAGAGGTGAGAAAATTGTTTTTCATTATCTTTATAGTCATTATCATTGTAATCATGATCAATAATCAATGTCAATACAGTATTTCGCGCCGCTGTAAGATAATGCAGGCCGCTTACATTTGACTAATTATGTGCGTGTGCATAAAGGCAGGAGGTACTTTTCCGATGTATGATTCATATACAAGTACAACTCCAGGAAATACGAGAGAATCCTTGATAACTCGGATATTCTACACAGTAGACAAAATCACCACTGCAAATCGGAGCACATTACGCGACGAAGTAAATATAAATCTAGTCGTGGAAGTTATTTTTCTCACTTCAGTAATTTGAGTTTGTTCATTAAATTCAATCCATTTTGCCCCAAACTTGATTCGTGATATGTATATATTTTTAGCAGCGCGCGTGCGTATATGGATGAATATAATTTTTGTCATAGTAACATCTGAACATGGCTACTATACATCCATGTTATAACCGTAGCAAACGATGATGAGCAAGTAGATATTGAATTATTTAGTATGGCTTTCAGATTACAGTTTGTTAAAATGTGTTCCGTTGTGTATTTGCAAAAATATGTGTTTATTATTCCGCTACTCGCACATTGATGTATTACCACTTTCATATAAAACACATTTTTGAAAAGTATTCAGAGGCAGGTATATAGGGCCTATATCTAAATTATTTTATTTATTTTTTCGTTTTTAGATAGATAGATAGATAGATAGATAGATAGATAGATAGATAGATAGATAGAAAGATAGATAGATAGAAAGATAGATAGATAGATAGAAAGATAGATAGATAGACAGACAGACAAACAGACATACAGACAGACACTACAGACAGATAGATAGATAGATATATAGATAGATAGATAGATAGATAGATAGATAGATAGATAGATAGATAGATAGATAGATAGATAATATTTGATTATTCCCCACGATTATGGGCAGGGGGAGGGAGTATGACAACTTCTCGCGGCCGCTGCGACACAGTTACGTGGCTATATTTTTCCTTTCCAAATTCTAATCCTCTCCGATCATAATCATAATCATACTTCAAAATAATGATTAATAGGGATGATTAGATGCACAAATTAACAAAGCCATGAAACAAGCAACAAGCGTAGTATTAACGCATAATTTCATTTCCCTAATTTCGTGGAAGCAGTCTTCGTGCAATCCTGCTGTCTTTTCCGGCATTAAATTATGCCAACTCATAATGGCTTTCAAAATAAAACGGAAGTCGGGTGAATGATTTACGGAAAATGACTTGTATAACAAAAGAAATGAGTGCTAAGCAACTATTTTTTTCTTCTAAAACCCGTGATCTCAAGAACGACGACCAACATACTGTATTTAATCTCCCCATACACGTGCACTTCATACACGTATCTGAAGACTTATTTTCAAATGTAAACACTTCGCGGTATTAAAACCATGTTAAAATATATAATTTTCATGTTACAGTATTATTCAAGTATTCAAATGAGGTATGCAGACAATGATTTCAGACATAGTGCTGGTATGGCTTCTATACAGTTTGTGAATCGCTAATTCGTCACAGTCTGACAAACGTGCTGTTTGTTGGTAGAAGTAAATGTCATTTCCTTGATCATGCTGTTTGCTAGTCTGACTGCTATACCGTATTGGAAGGTTCACATTATTTAATTCATTGTTTATCTACTTTATATAACAGTCGTTGACAAAAACCAGGACAGATACACCACTCTATTTTGGTTTCACTTGCGGAAAAGCTTAGACTCAGTCGGCATTATAATTTGCCATGCAATTTTACAAATATTACAGATAATTCTTATTCATAACTGACAGCAAGACTAGTTATAGCGCCGTCTACAGGAGGGAAAAAAACGTCATTAACCTATCTTCTTTCGTTTTAATGTATTGAACATTGTTAAAGCCCCATTAAAAAAAATCCAAACTTTGATATCCGATCTATATGATGCAGAGTAGTTTTTAAATTGACAAGAACATCCTGAAAGTGACATATAATTATGCGAGTTAACTATATTTATGCGATTACTAGCAACATAATTATTATGATATTTGGTCAATAGATTTTGTAGCTCTTGATAACAATGCACATAATATCTAATATCTAAATTCCTTCGTTTGAATATTTAATAGATTGGATTCAAATCTTGGGTTAATCACAATAGAATTTGATCTTGGTACGTACGATACTCAAGAGCGCAAATGAAATTCCAGAGCAATATCCGGTGTACTAAAAATTTATGGATTTCCTTTCCGGAGAACAAGTAATGAGCTATCCCGTCAATCTGTTTCTACACTTCGATACAATAGACCGATCCGGAAATGTATTAAAATTTATAAATGTTTTCTGTCTGCAGCCTTTACCGAGTGTCCCAGAAAAAAACGATACACTTTCAAAATGTTTCCCAAATAAAAAAAAAATATCTCGTATTTTGAAAATCTCTTCTTTCATATGACACCAAACAGTTTGAAATTGGTTTATGCTTGAGTGAGCACTGCCCACTTTTGTAAAGAACATGAAAATTAGGTTGTGCAGGAATTGATTGTCCATTGTGAGTGCATTCTAACAAAAGATACAAGCTCTCTTGGATTATGTGTGGAGTTATGTGGGGATTTAGTGACTAAAAACAAAGACCTCCGTATTGGGGTGAAGGGGTAGTGGGGTGGTGGGGTACGGGGGTGGTGGTGTACGGTGGTGATGGGGGTGTGGGTGGTGGGATGTGGGGGTGGTGTGGTGGGATGTGGGGTGGTGTGTGGGTAGTGGGGGAGGTGGTGGAGGTGGGTAGAGGTGGTGTTAGAATTACCGAAACCCACCACCTTGATCCCCTCCACCCCCACCAACCCATAGTCCCATACCCACACCACCCCTACATTCCACATCCACACTACTCCCACACCCCCACCACTCCCACCATCCCCACCACTCCCTCGCCCCACAACCCACGACCCCTTCACCCAAATACGGTAGTTTTTCTTGTTTTCAGTCGTTAAGATCTTTAATTTACATATCCCAATCCCCACTTAGCTCCACACATAATGAAAGAGAGCTTGAATCTGTTAACAGTGGATAGCCAATTCTTGCGCAACCTAATTTTCATGTCCTTTACAAAAGTGGGCAGTGCTCACTCAAGCATAAACCAATTTAAGACTTTTTGTGTCATATGAAAGAAGAGACTTTCAGCTTTCCATACTGAAGAATTTTTAAAAAATACGAAAGAATGTTTTTTTATTTGGGGCCATTTTAAAAGCGTATCGTTTTTTCTGGGACACTCGGTAGTTTTAAGTTATTTCTTTCATCCACTTTATGAATGCATTTTGTATAATGAATATGCAACCTATGCATACATTAGTTGTTGCTATGTCCGACAAACTATCAGATTATCAAGAGCAAGCCTTGTCAGAGAGGCCCAGTAGAAAGGTTTGCATAACATTTGCAGTCAATTAGGCCCTTGTTAACTCTCGTACTGTCGGACAACCGATATAATTTGCATCGCACATTTTTTTTTTTTATATCATATATCAGTGTAGGACTCCAGAGTATGTCGTGATACCGGTTTGATTTCCTGACGTCATGATGCAATATTTCCGATTGACAAGCTTCTCTAAAATGCAGTTTCATTTCTCTTTCGGCTTTTATTTCCAGGTGACTCAGATCGACCCCCAAAAGATGACGTCATCGCTAACCTCGTGCAAGTTCGTCGCGTTGCTGTTCACGGCATGCATGTCATTCGTGTCCGCACAAAGTGAGTTAACGGAAAGAAGTGGGTATTTTAAACGAAAACTGTCGATGCAGGCTGAAATAGTGCCACCATCTAAATCAAGGAAAGGGACCAAATGATTCCTCATATATTATATTGAAAGGAAACTGCCTTGGTTCACTCTAAAGAAAAGGGGTTGCTTGAAAGGTTTCGATTTTGTCACGTAGGCCCTATAGCGGCACCATTTTTGGTGAGCACCATTTTGACGTAAAAGAGGTTCTTTTTTGTGCCATACTGCTCGAATTTGTGCTTTCAAGAACCATGTCTACGTTAAAAATGGTGCTAATACGTAAAATGGTGTTCTAAAAATGGTGTTACTATTTTGGCTCGTTGGAACACTTTAAGAACCCATTTTTTCTTGAGTGTTGTGTGATGAATTATGCAATTGTTTTTTTTTCGCAACATGACTGCACACATACTCTGGCAAAATTCATGGATCATTTTAGAACTAAGTCAATTGTATTCGGGGGAAAGTTTTCTTCAAATCATGCACTACTGGATGGTTGACTTTAAAAGGAAAATAGCGGGATTAAAAACATTTTCCAGTTAAAATGGTTATAGAATCACTTCAACGATTTTGATATAATGTTCACCTTTAAAAAAAATCCCCCTTTGTAGAAGAATTACCATCAATAATTCGCAGTGTACACTGGCAAAAACTGTGGTGTAACTTTCAGTTTTGGTTCAATTTATTTTGTGGTCATACTTGGATTCAGTGTTGATATAGTGCTCGTTGAAAGCTTCTAACCTTTTTCACTCCAGCCAGTGCAAAAGCTGGTCGCTCCAGTCTATTTACAGCTCCCTGGTTTTCAGTCATGTTGTCTGGGGACATTTTTGCACTGCCTTCAAATCCTGTTCATTGCCTTGACTACCAGAATTTGAATGGTTTACGGACATTGTTGGTATTGGTGTCTTGAGCGATTCAAGCGATTTTACGATGTGCAGTAAAAAGTTGCCAACTGATTGTTATTCTTCTTAAAAGAATTCCTCATGAGCAACCAAGCGACTGACTCATGAACAATAAGATGGAGTTAGTTGGTTCAGGAATTATGCATCGCTTCAGCACCAGGATAAATAGCAATAAGCATGTCATGGGATTCAGGTTACGAAAAAAAAAGATAAAGATTACTTGTACATGTCATGACCACGATGACGAGGATTTACGTTTGATAGTGATCAAAATGTAACGAAAATTCAGATTGGATTAATGAAAATAATGACAATGTTCGATGATGATGATTATGATGATGGTGGTGGTGGTGGTGGTGGTGGTGATGATGATGATGATGATGATGATGATAATGATGGTGATGATAATGATGATGATGATGATGATGATAATGATAGTGATGATAATGGTGATAATGATGACAGTGATGACAACTACGATGACGACGACGACGACGACGATGATGATGGCACAAACTTGCTGAAAAATAACTAAATAACTAGAGCAAATATAACCGTTAGTCAGTGAATGAATAAATGAATGATGGTGATGATGATGATGTCACCGCGAGTACAGTAATAATGATATCCTCATTAATAATCAGACAAAAATTCGAGAATAATAATAAAAGAGTGAGAATGAATATATGATAAGATTCAGTATATATACTAAAATGAGAATAATGATAATTCTGAGAATGACGGTTAATAATGTGATATTCATTATAGAAATAATAGTATAATAATACCCCCTAAAGATGATAATAGAATACATGTGCAATGAATATATATTTTATGGTCATGTGACTTTTTGTTTGTTTTAGTTGTTTGATTTGACTGCCATTGAAAGTTACATGATGAATCATTGTGTTTTCGAGGTCATGCATATGATGTCCTATTCAATGGAGCGTAATTGTGGCCCGTGTAAAAGAGATATAATTACTGTCCATGTTTACATTATCTGTCGCACAATGGTAAATATATCCAGCAAACATGTATTATGAGAATTCGTATGTATATTTAACATGGAAATGCTTAATGGCGTAACCAAAATTTGTATTATTAAATTTGTATTTGTACAACAGAATATTTGCGATACAAAACTATCGGACAGGTCAGTGGATGGACCAAGGAGTTATGGTTACCTGTAACCGGATGGTTTGCGACTTTTCAGAAGCCTATACGTCTGTTTAGTCGTCGTTGTCGTCGGTATTGTGTTGTTGTTAGTGTGTGTGTGTGTGTGTGTGTGTGTGTGTGTGTGTGTGTGTGTGTGTGTGTGTGTGTGTGTGTGTGTGTGTGTGTGTGTGTGTGTGTGTGTGTGTGTGTGTGTGTGTGTGTGTGTGTGTCGTCGTCGTGTGTAGTGTGTGTGTGTGTGTGTGTGTGTGTGTGTGTGTGTGTGTGTGTGTGTGTGTGTGTGTGTGTGTGTGTGTGTGTGTGTGTGTGTGTGTGTGTGTGTGTGTGTGTGTGTGTGCGCGTGTGTGTGTGTGTTGTGTGTGTGTGTATGTATGCACGCGCATTTATTTGAACGTGCATTATGATCGACCCTCTGGACAGCAAAATCACACCCGCCCTCCGGTTCGAGGACCTGTCTACGCCACTGCATCATGGTGAATTCATTGTATGCTGAAAATGATTTAATCTATAGTAACAATATTGACAATAAGTTAATAAGAGGTTTACTTAGATATTAGACCACCTGTACCGTGAAACGGGTGACGGAAAAAGAAAAGTAATAAGCAAGTAATTATTATTTAACTTATATGAAAAGAAATACAGGAAACGAGGGGAAAAAACAAACTGGGCAGGCCTACACTTTTGGTCTGGGCAAATATAGCATTTCTTGTGACTAAATTAATGTGTATTTATTGCATTAGAATTGTCACTATTTTCATTTTCATTCTTCTTCCTATGATGATGATGAGGAGGAGGAGGAGGAGGAGAAAGAGGGGGCAGGAGGAGCAGGAGGAGCAGGAGAAAGAGGGGGCAGGAGGAGCAGGAGGAGCAGGAGAAAGAGGGGGCAGGAGGAGGAGGAGGATGACTATGATGGTGATAATGATACTGACGACGACGAGGACGACGACGATGATAATGATGATGATGATGATGATGATCGATGAAGCCGAGTTGTGAATCGAGTGGCAAACGATGAGCTTAAGTAGAGGTCGGGCGTGATTATAACTTCAACGCGACGTAATTGTGAATAGTATGCCTCGATTCCTCCGCGATACGGAAAACGGAGAAAAATCGCGGAAATGGGAAGTGTAACGCGGAAAATAGGAAATCATGAAATGCTGAAGTAATAGCGTTAAAATTGGTAGTAAATTACAAAATAAACAACTATTAAAATGTCTAAAATCACTCTTTAACTAACTACCATTATCAACTTATCAAGCATTTTAGTAACTTTAAAGGCGAGGTCCACCCTGACGTCAAGTTAGTTTTAATAAAAGCAGAACAATGATAGAAACATATTCATGGAAGTTTGGCAAAAATCCATCAAAGAATGATAAAGTTATGAATTTTTAAAGTTTTAAATTTGTGACATGCGAGCAGCTCCGCCATTGTCACGTAATATAAATTTATATTACATAAAGTGTCGTTTTCTCAGAAATTGAAAATGATGTTACCTGTGCATTCAATATTTAATTAGAAACATTATTTCATACATGCTTCTATATAAAAAAAAAAATTCAATTATCATGAACCAATAAAAAGTGGCAATTTACTGAATTAATATTACATGACATAGGCCTATGGGGGAGCTGCTCGTATGTGACGTCACAAAATTGAAAGTTTGAAACTTCATAACTCCGCTCTTCTTTGGTGGATTTTCACCAAACTTTCATTAACATGTTTTTTTTTTCATTGTTCTGCTTTTATTAAAACCAACTTGACGTCGGGGTGGACCTTGCCTTTAATGACTATAGCAAACTACAGGCCCATGTACCATGAAATGATACGGCTGCTCCATTTCACTGAGGCTGACCGAGCTATTACCATTAAAAATTCGTGTTTGAGTTGTAATAATGCAAGTAAATAAGTATATACGTGATTTTGAGTAACGCGGAAAATCGCGGTAAATGGAGAATTTGAAAAACAGAATTTTTATTTTGTAAGATGGAAAAATGAAAGCCTTAACTAGAGGTCGTATTAAGCAATCTATAGTAGGGTTTGTGTGTACAACTTACTTTTTCTTATACAACCTCTACTTTAACTCGTATTTTTGACACACAGCTGTGGTATGACATGTACATACCCTACTTTCGCTCATACAACCTCTAATTTAGTTCGTAATTACACGCTGATACTAGCTCGTATATTCGGTTATAACACTATACAACCTACTTTAGCTCGTTTTCACACTCTACTTTCGCTCATACTTCAGCTCATATACGACACACTGGTATAACATACACATCCCCTACTTTCGCTCATACAACCTCTACTTTAGCTCATTAATGATTTTATGCTAAGTTTAATGGTTTAGTAGTGCTTTCCAGTGCTTTCAAACATATCCTTGCATTACATATTATGCATTTTCAAGTTGTCTAAATTATTATTATTATTATTATAGGTTTTTTTTATTTAAATTTATTTTTATTTTTTATTTATTTATTTATTTATTTATTTATTTTATTTATTTTTTTTTTTGGGGGGCAAGTAAGGCCAAATCAGGTGAGCGATGCCCGCTCACCTTGCGCAGGATCGACCCCCCCCACACGTATAGCCTATAACCTGGTAAGCTCCTTGGTATAAACACAACGTATAATACACTTTCTCGCTCAATACGACCGCTACTTTTAGCTCGAATTTGATGACACACTCGGGCCCTGGTATAACACACAACACACACACACACATACCGTACTTTCCGCTTTCATACAATCTATTCTTAGCTCGTATTATGATTGTTTCGTATATATAACACAAACCCCAACTATAATATTCATTTTACATCACGTTTGTGAAGGGCTTAACGCCCCGCCCCGGCGCCTGGTCCGCCGGGGGGGCAGTCAAATATAATGCTGTACACATGCGTGACGAAATATTTCCAGACACCCCCTAACAAGTTTTTCTCTGTGTGCAAAATACCCCTAGACACGTTTTTTTCGCGCGGGGCTTCAAATTTACACGCATTTTGGCCACTAAACAAGTGTTCGGCCGCAGAATATGACGCCCTTAACTAAAAGTTTTGGTCTACTTTTGCTAATAATAAGCTTATATAGACAAAATGCTTGGCGGTAATCATACCCTAGAACACGTTGTGGCCAATCTTTTAAAAAAAAAAGCTTTGAAGAAAGAAACATACCCTACTAATACGTTTAACCAGTCTTTCAAAAACCACCCTTTTTTTTGGAAATCTGTGTGTTTTTGATAAGCCGCTTAACGAGTGCACGCGCGCCCGCCGGCTAAAGAACTGAAAAACACCCCTTTAAACGTCGTTTTTTTGGTCACGCAGTGTACGCAATAAATTTGAGCTGGCCCCCCCCGGGGCCTGCCCCGACAGATCGTTCTTGGCTACCGTACCGGTACCCCCGACGGCCGTACCCCATCAACAACGACAGCTCTAATTGGAGCCCAGGGGGTGTTTTCATAAAGCTGTTCATAAGTTATCGAAGCGACTTTACGAACGACTCGATTATGCAAGTGTAACTCGTAGTAAAATGCCCCTGAAAATGCCCAAATTTGTTCATGCCTATTTTTATGAGAAATATGATAATGTCAATCAATTTTGCCGGAAAAGATAGATGTTTTGCATTGAAATGGTTGTTGAGAGTATAAGAATGTTAATCTATGTTTGCTATTTGAACATTAGACGATGTGATTCCAGTGCATGTAGTTGAGACACTCAGCATTTGTGCGTATGGGCCATATTCCAAGCAAGTGTTCTAGCTAAGTACATCGCGTAACTTTACGGAAGCAACTTTATGAACACACGGCCTTGCCCGGCTTGGGATAGTGTGCAGTGCAGCTCGAATTAATTCCGGTCCCGGAGTACGTTACTTGGCGTACGGATGAGGATGATTTTCAGTTTACACGCAGGTAATCTTTATTAATTTTTTTTTTTTTTTTGAGTGTAGTACGATTTGACAATGAATTTACCGCAGTAATATTAATTAACAAATGTTAGCTGTTTGTAATGAAGATGAATAACGTTAGATGATCGACGTAACCGGTACGTACCCGTAGACTGTTGTTTACGGCGTATAGGTATGTCGCGGCGCGGTCCGGCGGCGGCGGCGCGGCGGACTCAGGCAACATTGCAGTTGCAACGCTGCCTGTCTATGTCGGTGGGCGGCTTGGCGGCACATCTCGACTGCAGCTGCACAAGATGCTGTGGCGTGTAAATTGCATTTTGGATAATAAATATGAAATATTTTCAAGCTTTAATGAATAAGGTCCACACATCGGATTTCTTCATTCAGTCAGATAGGTCTAACGTTAGATCTATGAAAGTCTTGTTTCTGTAAGACTTAAAATGCCAATTTCCAAAATTTTGTTATGTGCCAGATTTTTGGAATTCCTGCCTTCACACATGAATTAACTTTAGCGGCAAGAAATGAAGATAGAGAATACAGAAGGAGTTAGTAATGCAGGTAAGTAAGACGTCTGTTGGGCATATAATACACGCCGTTATTGAGGCTATGGGCCACACAGTCAGAGTGTATACCGCCATGGGAATTTTTTGTAGCGGCAGGGCAGATTACTGCTAACGGAACGGTACATGCACAATTAAAATATAACCCTTTTTTTTCCTTGATTACGCATCGTTTACCCTTACAACGATCGTTGGTGGTGGCAATGTACGAGAACTTAAAAGTTACTGTAATTTTTGGTGCATGAGCTAGACTTACCGTATAGAGAAGCTTAATTGTAGTGATGCAATTTGCAGCTTGTCCAGTCAAAATCAATCTCTGGAATCAAAAATGTTCAGATGCACAGAACGAATGGGCAGGCTAGCCGCATAGGTGCGCAGAAGGCAAAATCGGGTTTGTTTGTTTTTTCAAATGAGATCGCTGTGTCGTATAGTCTCCAATCATTTCGTTCTACTTTGTATGCCACGTAATGGGCTATTACAAATCATAGTGACTAACGTTAGTAATGTTGGAACTCGATTGGTTGTTTGACTTACCTGAATAATAGCTTCATAAAGCCTTGAACTAAGACTACTCTCCAATAAACATTGCGTTAAACGCCCCGGCTAGTTGTTCAATCTGAGTCACCACGGTGCGTTGGCAAGGTGCTAATGAGTCACTTGAAAAAATGGCGACAGGCTAGGAAGGACGTGGGGAACTCTGTTTTTTAAGGCTTTATTTACTCTCTAGAAACTGAATGTTCTGGTTCACAGAGCAATTGTGAGTAGAAATGACCTAACCTAACCCTCGTAAGAGGGTTTTTTAGATTCAGAAATCAAAAAGAAATAAAATTATGAGGTTTATATCATTGAGCTCCAAAAAAATGCCTGGCTTTCCCTAGTAACAGTCGTGTGTCATGTGGTCGCAATATCCTGGATCATGGACGCACAATAAGTAGTACAGGTTTTTTTTGGGGTGGGCTATAACACACTACTTATTTTATGAGCTATGTTATGTATGTTTCGGTGTTTGTTGTTTTTCAATGAGATGCTGGGGTTTTGGGGGTCTGTATAGTCTCCAATCATTCGTTCTTGAAGCTTTGTATGCCAAGCGTAAGTGGCGGCTATTTTCAAATCAATAGTGACTAACGTTAGTAATGTTGGAGGCTGCGGATGGTTTTTGTTGCCTTACTAATAATGACTTCATAAAGCCTGAACAAGACTACTCCTCAATAAACATTGCGTAAGCGCCCCCTATTGTTCATCTGGAGTACAGACATGGCGTTGCACAGCTGATGAAGTCACTGACAAAATGGCAGAGCAGCTAGAAGGACGTGGGAACTCTGTTTTTAAGGCTTTATTTACTTCGAAAAACTGAATGTTCTGGGTTCACGCGAATGTGAGTAGAAATGCACCTAACCCAACCTCGTAGAGTTTTTAGAATTCAGAAATCAAAAAAGAAATAAATTATGACGGTGTTTATATCATGACTGTCAAAAAACAAATGCCTGCTTTCCTAGCTACAGTCGTGTAATGTGGTCATATCCTGGATCATGGACCACATACCGTAGTACAGGTGTGGGCTATAGGCACAGCCTACTTATTTTTATGACTATGTTATGTATGTGGTCCAGGATAATGAGCCACTATAACACACGAAACTGTACTAATAAAATGGGGGATTTTTTTTGTGAGCTGACTAATCCATGCATGCAGTGATGCTTTTTTGATCAGGATCCATAGTAACCTGTGCAACAAACAACTCTCGCATTGGCAGTATAGACTCGGACTATGTGTGCTATGGTGGCCCTGGCGCTGGCGGTGTCTCGTGGCTAGTCACGAAGGCTGTTGACCTGTGTTTCGAGTTTTTGACGTTTTTCAGGCATTTATTGGTCTATCTTCTTGACAGACATTTTAGCGTTACCTCCTCTCTACATCAGTCGCGAATGCTACAAGTGGACGCTCCGCAGCACGGCAGCTATCCAGG
>JZLH01S0233071.1:13785-24157 GCA_001188425.1 Eucidaris tribuloides | reverse complement strand
CTTGAAACTGAGGGTAACTCATGTGAGTTTCATCATCAACAACACCATCATCATCATAACAATTATTATTATTACTACTACTTTTCCACCACGACGACTACTACTTCTACTACTTTATGATTATCATCATCATTATTACTACTACTATAAGAATAATGATACCATTACTACTACTACTACTACTACTACTACTACTGATGATAATAATAATAATAATAATAATAATAATAATAATAATAATAATAATAATAATAATAATAATAATAATAATAATAATAATAATAATGTTGATTATGATGAAAATCACAAGAGTCAGTATTTATTTTTGGTGGAACATTACATGTTATTAGGTTGCTATACTTAAAAGATAACATCATTATCTATATGAGATGTGGAACAATCATGGTGCAACTGTGCATTGAAGTAACAGATTAGCAGTAAAATACACGAATATACCGTACATACACAATCTAATTATTTTATAGTCTTACCTGAAAACAATTTTACTGAAGCCACAATCAACACAAGATATATTTAGTTTACGAGATCAGGTCAAGTTTTTCAAAACTGTTGGAAATTACAAATATAATTGGAGGAAGGTGGGACCTCCCTGATATATAATTACAAATTATATATACTTAAGTCATTTATACTGCAAATTTGTATCATTGATAGGTATAAAGTGAAATAACTAAAATTGTAAGATACTTGCATATCGTTTTGATATTTTGGTAATAAGTTTTTCTTTTCTTCTTTCCCTTCTTTTTCTTCTAGTTCCACTTCTTGTACTTCTTCTTTAATTCTTTAATTATATCCTGTTCTTCTTTTCTTCCTGTTTTTGTTCTTGTTCTTCTTGTTCTTCTTCTTCTTCTTCTTCTTCTTCTTCTTCTTCTTCTTCTTCTTCTTCTTCTTCTTCTGAGCTTTCTAACGTCATCAGGTAAATTTTTGGTTGTTTTGACGTTATAACAACCGTGACAACGTTATACCAACCTGAACATAATTATATTATATATCTAGTTTATATAATTTAAATATACAGGTATGCATTGCGTGTCGCGGGAAGCAGCGGTGCGTAATTCCAACGGCATTGTTTAAGGATCGATGTACGGGAACAAGTAAATACCTCAGCTTCCAGTATGAGTGTCGAAAGAAGAAGCACGAGGAACGTAAGCTACATCCAACCTGTGACTCCTGATCTTCTGCTGATTATAACCTTAACACCTTATAAACCCTTGGATACTATACTGTTAAAATGATAGTCGAACGATCTCGGCCCACCCCCCCCCCCCACGAGATTTTTCGACTTTAATTACATACTTTTAAAAAAAACGAAAGACATTTCAGGGAATGTGTTATTGGGTTGATATGACCTTTGGGTATAAAGCTTTCAATATAAAAAAAAATCGCCAAAACTGAACTTGAGGTTTAAGTAACTATTAAGATGCCCCTTATTAACCGGTCGAGGTGTTTTGTATTGTTGGTTATTAAATCATTTCCATTACATCTTCCCATACAGGAATATAATTGGATACTCGAGGGCACTCTCATGAAATCCGATAGTCCGCAAACATTTAACATTGAAATATAGACATTAAATCAAACTGAATCAATTCCCACGACTGCAATTTTGCAGTTTTCACCCTCTTCATTGCAAGTGAAGATTTTATTGTATTTCTAAATAATTTAATAATAATTGTGGCCAGTTTGTACTATTGTATAGCGTTACCTTTGAATGCCGATGTCATTTTGAAGCCAGATGGTTACAAATTATGACCAATGCAATACGATTGTATACATTTGTATTTTAATCATCTCCTCACCAATCAAAATTTGATCTTAATTTAGATATTGGTAACCAAAAATCAAGAGATACAGACAAAAATTTGTAGAATTACTGACTGTATTTTTTTTATTCTTTGTTTCGCAGCTGTACCCCAAATTGGTAAGAATTTCTCATATTCATAAATTAAAATCGTTGTTTCTTTGAATATTCCTTTTGTAAGTTTTTTTTTTTTACATAATACATTTACTCATATGTATCTGATTTTATATTCTTTATTTCATGTTGATTGTGTTTATTCATCAAGATTGTTCTTTTCATTTATAATTTTGAGTTCGTGATATGATATAGTTTGTATATTATCGATAAATCTTATCTGTTTTACTATTTGCATTTGAAAGATTATTCTTTCATGAAACGTGCATTAGTGCAATTTCAGAGAACATGATTTTCTGTAGCAATTCATTGCCATTAAATTTTGGTCTTCATTAAAAAAATCATATCTTGTAACCAGAGGCATTCCCTTAAAAAAAATATATTCTCATTCTAAATTAATCTAAGTTGTTTTACTCGGAAAAGTTGCATTTATAAAGATTATTTCTTTTAACGACATGTACTCTTCAACATTGTGGAAGCAACATTTAACAAACTCTGATATCTGACCTATATGATAGTGTTTAAATGGATAAATAAACACACTAGAACGTAACCGATTAAATAATTATGCTGTTACTGACAAAATATACACATATGAATACAAGCATATGATTTAATAACTGGTGGAAAAAAAGTATAAATCTTTGGGGGAAAATTTAGATGGTCGCTCAATGAATTTTCTTTTCAGAAGCACTTAATGATCTGTCTGAAGTACAATATTTTCATGGTTTCATTTTAGACCTTATCAGAGATATACAGATACACATAGCATAAATGATTATGTAGCTCCGAATTTTAAACTCGAAACAATGTTAAATTTTGCCTTTAAGCATTGAACGCGCATTAATATAACCCAATACACTGTAAAAACACGTTTAGTTAGAAATTCTGTGTATCACCTGATATCAAAATTCCGTGCTTATTTCTGGAACACTTTGTAATCTGACGTTTAATATGAAATCATAAACACGTTTAATTGTTTAGGTTGTGAAAATAATAGACGTGTCAACAAACATTTTTATGAACACGGTCCTCACAAAAATGTTTGTTGACGGGTTTGTGACTTTCAACACCTAAACACTTAAACGTGTTTATCAAACGTGTTCAAGTGTTTATGAAGTGTTACAGAAAAGTGTTTATAAGAGTGTTTGGTATTTTCACAGTGATAGGATGTGATCTTTAAAAATAATTTATATGACTCTATTGTAATGTATCTCACACAGATCCTGTCCGAGGCCAAACCTACAACCCGCCTGGTAAGTAATCCCTTACTCCATATATCTCTGAAAAAATGAACACCGAACTGGAAATGTCCTGAAAAAAAGCAATCGGGGTAATTTCATTTTTTTCATTTAACCTTCATCAAGCATTTAGTTATGCAATTCCAAGAAAACAATTCATTTGTAAATGAGAATACAAACACATATATTGGTATAACTCACAATACAAAACATATTACGAAAGAGTAATTAGAATTGTTGATATTATTGGATGTAGTTTGAATACATCAGTAATAAGTAGCATTGATATTTCGTGTTACAATTAGGACAATACATAGCACTTAATTAATTATAATGAATAAGTAAAACGTATAATAGAAAGCAAAAGACTGCAGCCGTAAGCAAAAAGCTTGAAGTGACAACAACCTTGAAGTATACGACATTGATAAAACCAATATTTGGGAAGGAAACCTTTACGCAAAGAACATGATTAATTTGTCACCTACGTCTGAAATTAGGGGAAATGTTTAAGATAACAACGATTTTCAAAACAAAACCGTTATTAAGCGCATGAGTGGGTGTGTGCATGCGAGTGTGCAAGTGCAAGTGCATGTGCAAGTTCTTATAACGCTTGCAATGTATATCTTTATGCAAATATGAACATGTAAATATGTGTTGGGAATTTTGTTAATTCGTGAGTTAGTAAAGTAGTAGGGTCGTACTATATGTGGCTAGTGAGTTGATTTAATTTACTTAATCAGCTGAATTTTTATATAGAGACAGATACATTTATTTGGTGAGTGCTTTGAAAGAGAAAAGTGAAGGACAAGATTTTATAGTTATCGGCAGGAAATTCCAAATGACGGTCCCACATGGCGAATGGATTTATGTGCTAAGAGGATTTTAATCATAATAATAATAATAATCATAATCATCATCATCATCATCATCATCATTATCATTATTATTATTATAATGATTATGATTATTATTATGATTATGATTATTATTATTATGATTATGATTATTATTGTTATTATTATGATGATGATTATTATTATTATGATTATTATTATGATTATTATTATTATTATTATGTCTTATTTACCCAGGGTAGCCACTTCTGTCACATAGACTGTTCTACCAGTGGGTCCTATACATAACATAAATGTTATTATTACCCTTCTAAAATGCTGAGCGCCTGGCTAGAAAGCACACCTTCCGGACGTGAGGCGGACGCTCTATTCACTAGACCGTCACGACGGTATTCTTCTCCTGCTCCTGCTCCCTCTTCTTCTTCTTCTTTCCTTTCTTTCATCTGCCACCCTATTTCTTCTTTGTCTTTTTCTTCTTTTCTTCTTCCGTCAATTCCTGCTCCTCCCTTTTTGCTCCTTCCCTCCTTTTTTCCTCTTTCTTTTCTCCTTCTCCTCCCCTCCTTCTTCTTTTTTTCTCTTCTTTTTCTCCTTCTCCTCCTCGATGTTATTGCTGTTCTTCTTCCTCTTCTTCTTCTTCTTCCTTCTTCCTTCCTTCTTCCTCCTCCTCCTTCTCCTTCTTCTTCGTCTCCTCATCCTCCTTCATTGTCTATCATAAATTTTGATCCACACACAATCACATGTATTTGAAGATGGCGTTTCGATGTTTTTATTTTTTTCAGCCCCTACTGGAAACATTGTCCCGCCAAGCAATCCGCCTGGCCAACCGGTGTCAGTACCACCAACACCGCAAACAGGAGGTATAGTAACGCGCAATTAGTACTGGAGCTAAGCACAATGATCATTCGAATTTTCGTTAAAGAAATTTGGTACACAGGTTTATAGTGTTCAATTAATGTTTTCATTCGTGTAATGGACAGAATACTTCATGATGTGCAAGATGAAATGTTCCCGAATGGATCATAGTTTCATCTTTCACCTCATGAAATATTCTGTCCATTGCACTCATAAACATTCATTATTTGTATGTTATAATTATGACTGGCAAAATGCAAAAAAATAACTTACTGTTTTGGATATTTTTTGTTTAACTTTTAATTTAGTGCGATTTGATTTCATGTATAGTTTTCTAAATCTAATCATAATTTCAAAGTTTAAATCGTCATTTCTTTAATCCCAAAATTTCATTACGTAATAAATCATGTAAACCTTTATTTTCGAATTGGTTGTTTCTAGTCATTTACTGTAAACGTTTGATATTACCTTTTGATAACCATTTAAATGAATATTTAATCAGTTTAAAACAATTCAATTTAAATCACACGTAAAAAAGATAGCAGTCTGACCATAGACACCAGCACAATATTTTACTTCACTTACCAATCGAGTCTTGAACTTAATTTTGATTTTGTTTTAAACTAAAATGAATCTTTTATTAAACGTGGTACAACTGTTTCACTCTTTCCTTTTCTGATACATTGCAGATACTGATAGTTCTCCAGTCAGAACTAGAGGGAGACCACCTCCCCAGCCATCACCGCAAACACCAGGTATTAGTCAACAACATTGAGTAAACAAACTTTAAGGAATACTCTTATTTCTGCTGGGTCAAATTTGACTCGGAATGGGGTCAGCTGTGAGCCTACTCTATTCCGAGTTAAAGTGACTGGGATTTTTTTAATTAATTTGACCCAAAATGGTGTGGCGTCAACCGAGAATCGAGTCAATTCAAGTCAAGTAACTCGGAAATTGTGGCCATTTTACCCGGGTAAAGGGTAGGCTCCTAGCTGGCTCCATGCCCAGTCAAATTTTAATCGACAGAAACAAGAGTTCAGTTAAGTAACTGAATTTGGGTGATTCTTGTTTATAAACGTAGACCTACATGTCTCTTTTCATGTAAAAAGTACAGGATTTACCACAGAATCCCGAGTTAGCCCTGTACTTATTCCATAGCGGATGAAATTCAACTTGCTAACAATTCACTAAAAAAAAATACCCTTTCCGTTAGAAAACTCACTCCTCAATAAACGAATTCGTTCACACTCTGATTGAAATAGCGAAAACAAGAAAATAAAGTGTAAAAGAAGAAAAGGTAAGGAATAATGGTACAAGAAAACTCATCTCTAAACACACAAACACTATTTTTTCAGGCTCCACTATCAAAGTGATGCGAGAGGCATTGCTTTCGGTTTGTCTGTATGTCCGTCGGTGTATATTTCTGTCACCCATATTTCACAAACGAATTGATGGCATTGTATATTCTCTTTACGGCGGTAACCTCGGCTGAACGAATTAAGTTTTAACAAAATTTGAATCAAGTGTATACTTTGATGCAACAATTATTTAATTAGATTTATTTAAGTCGAAAGGTCAACATCCAAAAGTAACGAGGCCTTGTACGTAATACAAACTCGATTCAGCTTGTTATACCATTAAGAACCGATACTTTGATTGGTACTAACATACATGGGACATTGCAATTTGAATGAGAAATGTGCGGAGACATACCCATCGACTGCAACGCGCAGTCAACTACTCTAGTTATATAACTTGATCTACACTACTATTTTAAGTTGGTATTTTGGTATTCTCTTTTTCAGCTCCTACTCCCGCTCCCATTGGTAACATTGTCCCACCAGGTAACCCCGTTGGCCAGCCTGTGTCGTTGGGATCGGCGCCTCAGCCAGGTATTGGATCAAAATTTATAACGCTCTTAAAGTAACGATCACAATGTGCTTCGATCGTGAAGCTACATGTTTGTGTTAGATGAACATTTTCCATCACAGCTTTCTGTGAAGACTCTTATAATTATGTTTTCATGCGTCCGCCATTGGATGGCGCCAAAGGCGTTTTGTTTATTCATCCGTCTGTCCATAACGACCGTCTGTATAATAAATTATATTACTGCGATTCACTGGATTTTCATGAAACTTGAGGAAAATGTATCTCCTGCAGTGCCAGTGCTATAGACATGATTGAATAAATTTTGGGGTCAAAATGTCAAATAAAACGGGTCCATTTTGAGAAATATGCAGACAGTGCAATTATTAAGACATTTTACCAAATTTTTCTATTAAGTTACTACTAGATCACATACGCGTACGCAGGGGGTGTTTGGGGTGTTCAAACACCCCTCTTTTGCCCCCCCAAACACCCCCTTTTTCCGGAAAAATACCTCAATTTTTGTCAAAAGGGGGTGTTTCAAATCACTGGAACACACAGTAAATGGTGATTTTTCTTTAGATGGCGGGAAAATTTAGCCTTGAAATTGTACTTTTGTTTGATTTGGAATGAAACATTTTTCGTCGCTACCCCCCCCCCTCCCCAGCTGAGCGAGTTTTCGACGGCTGGCGTGACTGGAAAAAAATTGGAACTCGGATTGGAATCTAATTTTTTTCGTCGGACAGATAGTCAAACATGAAATTTTGTCATTTTGTGAAATATGCTGACGATGGGGAATTATTCTATCTACTACAAAAAGGATGACTGATTGAGCAATTTATTATTTTAGACAAAAAATAACTGTCAATTTCCACTAATCATTACAAATTGTGCACCGCAATATCTCAGCAAACGAAAGATTCTCTTGAAACATTCACCAAAATACATCAGATATTATTGTATCACCATGGACTTATTACAGTTGGGGTCAGAAAGTCAAAAATTCGGCGGTTTCTTCACATTGATTTCATTGTAGCATTTCATAACTTGATACAATCTCTCAATTGTTTAATCAATGCTTCGATGTTCTTTTATTTTTCCAGCTCCTACTGGTAACATTGTCCCACCAGGCAATCCTTTGGGCCAGCCAGTCCAGCTGGGATCGGCGCCTCAGCCAGGTATTGGATCAAAGATTATAATGCGCTTAAAGGGCTGTGACGTGATTACAAGTGTAAAGTAACAAAAAATACCTCAAAAACCAACTGAGTTGAATCATATCGTATACACTGGCTAGAGTGAATATCCATAGTGGAAAGATCTGTCTTGAAATATCCTTTCCAACGAAGAAACAAGTATGCACATACCAGCATATTGAAAGCTACAAAACAAATTTGGCTGTTACAGCAGTTACTTATAAATGATTGTATAACAATAAGGGAATTAATGGGATTATTCAGAGGGGTGAAAATGCGATGTAATAGATTTTTCATTTGTCTCTTTCTCTGTATTTTAGATCGCAACTGCTGATCTATATATTTTTTTTACAAAAATGTCAGAAAAAAACGAACTAGAATTCGACCGGTCATCTACAGCAATCCGGGCTGCGACAATACCACCAGGCTATCACTGGTTACCGGCATTGATACGATGACACAGGAACAAATACCAAAGCTCACAATTCTGGCATTGTGAGATTAAATAGTCCAAGGCGGACAAATTAGGCCTACAGATCAGTGCTTGCTCAGTTGCGATCTAAAATGAGAGAGAGAGAGACAAATGGAAAATCTATTACATCGCATTTTCACCTCTGTGAATAATCCCTTCATTCACTTAATAATAATATATAATAAAAACGTCCGCCTTGGACACTTTAACATAACAATGTCAGAATTGTAAGCTTTGGTATTTGTTCCTGTGTTCATCGTGTCAGTGCCGGTAACCAGTGATAGCTTGGTGGTATTGTCGCTGCCCGGATAGCTCTAGATGACGGATTCGAATTCTGGTTCATTCAATTTCTGACGTGTTTGTTAAAGATCAGCAGTTGCGATCTAATATACAGAGAGAGACAAAGAGGGAATGTTTGACCCTGAAAGTTTCACAGCAGAAACATTGATCACTATACTTGATTCTGACATGATTGTGCCGTGAAGTACTTAAAATCTTAACAGTTCCCTTTAAGGTAATGGTCACATGTGCTTTGAAGCTATTTATGTGAGATCAAAGATAAAAGCAATAAATGTCTCTGGTTAGATGAACAATTTCCTTCTCTAATCCTTCGGAAGATTCCTATATGTTTTCACGCCTCCACCATGGTGTGGTGCCAGAGGCATCATGTTCGTTCGTCCGTCCTTCCGTCCGTTTGTCTGTAACACAATTACTACGATATAGCGAGAACGAATTGTTGGATTTTCATGAAACTTGGGGAAGCGGAGTATCTCGAGCAATGTGAAGGGTAGTATAAATTGGGAGGGGGGTGAAAGATTAAAGCTACCAGTGTCTTTGATAAGGTCTAAAAATGAAGCCCTGAAAAAATTGTATTTCAAAATGATTATTAAGTGCTTTAAAAAAGTGAAAATCGTAAGTTGACTGGATTCACCTACCAACTTCCTCCCATACACTACTGTGTGTAGATCTAGGCTATTTTGTACTCGCCCCGAGTACTAATTGTTTATTCATTCATATCTTGCCAGTGGCAGTATGAATTTCCAAATTTTGTATTCTATAGGGTGTTAATTTGTCCATTCAAACACTACTATGTAACTCAGAGAGCAAAGTTTGACAATTTTTTTTAATTTGAAGCTCCACAATGTTAGCCTGGGTCTTTATGAGTTACTAGATAAAGACGTGTCGGAAGGTATTACATATTATTTCATCCATGTTTGGGTGTTCCTTCTTCAGCTCCTATTGGTACCATTGTTGGACCGGGCAATCCCGCGGGCCAGCCAATATCGATGCAACCATCCCCTCCACCTGGTAGGTCTACATCATTAAAGTCTATGATTTGTGTTAGAAAAATCATCATAATGCGCTTTAAAATATACATCATCGACAACAGCAATAACAATTATAATTGTATTAAATACTACTATGAATACTATACTAGAACTACTACTACTACTACTACTACTACTACTACTACTACTACTACTACTGCTACTACTACTACTACTACTACTACTACTACTACTACTACTTCTACTACTACTACTACTACTACTTCGTACTATTACTATTACTACTACTACTGTATTGTATTTTTTTGTAACAATTTACTATTTACTTAATGTACTTAATTTCTTATTTCTTTGTAACTTCCTTCTGTAGCACTTCGAAACTATAAGTATAAAGTGCTTTATAAAAAATATCTATTATTATCATTATTATTATTGTTATTATTATTATTACTACTACTACTACTACTACTACTACTACTACTACCACTACTACCAACTACTACTACTACTACTACTACTACTACTACAACTACAGTACTACTACTACTACTACTACTTCGTACTACTACTACTGTATTGTATTTTTTGTAATAAAGTATAAAGTGTAAAGTATAAAGCGCTTTATAAATGATATCTATTATTATCTATTATCATTATTATTATTATTAT
>JZLH01S0233031.1:5434-17824 GCA_001188425.1 Eucidaris tribuloides | reverse complement strand
GTAAACTGTTTATTATTCGTGTATTTGTTTCAACCTGTACCACTATGTTTTATTCCTTGATCATCTACGAAATGATTATACAAATTAATTGACTGCGAAAAGAACACAGTTATGGCCAGGAATGTAATTATGACCTTGATCCGTCGGGGCGAGGTGTGGTGGGTGGGAGGGGGAGACTGGGAATGAGAAAGATCCCAGCCTCTGAATCAAACTCACAAACTTATCACAGTTTCGAAAATGAAATAAATCAACTTAGATCTACACACACAAAAAACAACTCCAAAACATTCTGGAATTATGAAAATCAGTCATTCACACACAGTTTCGACGGTCAGATAAAAGGTAACCACAACCCCTCCCCCTCCCCCGAAAGAGGTTGAACAAACTCTGCTCTAAAATAATAACAAGAAATTTATTCTAATTTTTAAAAAAATATTATTTTGAAGAAATTGTCTGGTACCCTCTTGTGTTGTATAAGGACATTTATATACATAGAGTTACATTAGAGATTTAGGATGGGTTAATACCAGTCTCCCGTGCCGTTTGGACATTCAAATACACTGAAGATGTAACTTTTAATTATGACATGTATTCCTGAATTATTGCAGGTTTGTAATAACTCAAAATAGATGCATTTCCACTGATAATCACACAATTATGACCTCAAACCAAAAAGTGGCCATTTTTTGTTATAATTTGTCCACTTTTTTATCATATTTTAACAAATGCTGCCCGATGTATTACCCGTCAGACATTTTGATGATATTGTGTTGTAGAGTGTGACTTTCTGAACGTCTGCGCCAAATTTCAGTGCAATTAATGACGACATTATAAGGGGAAAGAATTTGCCCGTAGGACTTAGGTGACAAAATTAACACGGGGTTTGGGGGCTAATTGACTCTCTTCCAGAAAATGATGGAGGGACCTGAAAATTTTTAATCCATCAATATCTGACAGTTTGGACCCCCTAGAACCCAAAAGTAAAAAAAAAATAATTTTAACACAAAAATCCTATGATCCGTGACAACCATACCTCTTTAAAAAGAGGAATCTTGAACACTAACGAGAGATACAATATTGGAAAACAGGTGAATGTAATAACAATGTAGGGGCACTTATCAGGCCCCTTACTATTGGGTTGGTCTCAGGGGGCTCAAACGTCCCACATGCACCCCCTTCATCCCCGCTGGCGAGCAGAGATTTATATGAAAAAATTAATGACACCCCTTCTTAAACCCTTTCCAGCTTGGTCGCTTTGTGACTCCTTCAGAAAGAGCCGCTATTTGCAATTATGCACTAACCGCCCAAATAAAAATTGTAATCACTGGCCTGTATAGCAAAGATTAAATGCAACAAAATAATGTTTTGGGGTTAAAATATAAACACAAATTCCTACAACCTCTCTCAAACGCTGCCCGACTCCGGGTTAGATTTGCTCTCTCCAAAAAAAGTTATTTTAATCTGCCGCTATAAATGTGGTTACATTCCATTTTTGCACCCCCCCCCATGGGCCAGAATAGGAAAGGTAGTATATTTTTTCGTAATTCCTTCCCAGCCCCCTACCCCCTTCCCGCCTTTACTCTGCTCTGCCACCCATCCTATCAAGATAAAACTTGAGCAATTTACAGTAAAGAGCCAAAGTCTCCTGATGAACGACCTTCAAAATTATGCTAAAAGTGTTAGAAAATCGGGAACTCTCTGAGAGCTGTTTTCTAAAATGGCGCCGACATGGCCCATGGTACTACAACTTTAAGCGAGAGAAATCCATCTCGATCTAGCTTGTCTTCTTGTCCTATAAACAAATCGACTTGCCTAGTTGCAATAACTCGTCATCTCGTCTTCTCGTCCTAAGAAAGTCGACTTCCCGAGTTTTAATAACTCGTGATCTCGGCATCTCGTCTAAATGAAGTCGACTTGACGTGATCCAGTACCTTATCTTCTTGTCTTCTCGTCCAACCGAAGTCGACTTGACGAGATCCAGTTTCTTGTCTTCTTGTCATTCTCGCAAAAATGAAGTCGACTTGATAGATCCAGTATTTCTGTTCTTTCCTTTCTTTGTCCAACCGAAGTCGACTTGCCGAGATCCAGTATCTTTCTTCTTGTGCTTCGTCCGTCCAGCTGAAAAGTCGACTTGACGCAGATCCAGTACTTGTCTTCTTGTCTTCTCGCAAAAATGGAAGTCGACTTGACTTGAGATCCAGTATCTTGTCTTCTTCTCGTCCAACCGAAGTCGACTTGCCGAAGATCCAGTATCGTTGTCTTCTGTCTTCTCGTCCAGACTTAAGTCGACTTTACGAGATCCATGTATCTTGATCTTCTGTCTTCTCGTCGTCAGCTGAAGTCGACTTGACGAGATGCCAGTATGCTTGTCTTCTTGTCTTCTCGTCCACTGAATGTCGACTTGACGTGAGCCATGTTTGTAGTCTTCTTGTCTTCGCGTCAAACTAAAGTCGACTGACGAGATCGCAGTGTCTTGTCTCTTGCCCTTCTCGTCCAACTGAAAGTCGACTGACTGAGATCCAGTATCTTGTCTTCTTGTCTTCTCATCCAACTGAAGTCGACTTGACAAGATCCAATATCTCGTCTTCTTGTCTTCTCGTCTCGTCTTCTTGTCTTCTTGATTCTTTTTCTTGTCTTCTCGTCTCATCTTCTCGTCTTGTCGTCCTGATTTATCTCGTCTTCTGGGGGCACTTCTAAGCTTCCGTAGGTTTGAGATAACTAGGTGCGAGATCATTGCTTTTTTAAAACGTGCAAATGTTAAATTGGTAATTAATTCTCCATCCAAGTTGAGATAACATGAGTTTACGAAGCGTTCTGATATCAGCTTGAAGGACCAATCTGGCGTACCTATTTTGCTTTTTTTCAGCTTGCTAATATGACATTCCGCGCTGGTGCCCCATATTGTGCAACAGTAATCAAAATACATGTATGATAATATCAAACTAATATACAGCAAAATTAATGATGACCTAAGTAATGCGATAGATGTAAATAATAGTTTGCGCTAGTTTACTTGATATTATGTCGATATGCACCTTCCAAGTCAAATATTGGTCGATGATTACACCCAGATTTACGGACAATGGCCCGCCTTTTAATCCCAGGAGTACTTTAAACCAATCATACATGCTTCCTTGATGTCAATCATGCTTACACTGGCATGGGGGAGGGGGAGGGGGTGCTAGCTTATCCTTGTTTAGCGGGTTTATTGTGCGACTGTTAACTGGGTCCTCACGTCAAAAATCTGGAAACCGTTAGAGGATAATTAGAAGATAATAAACTAAACACTAATCCACAAGGGAAGGGTCGCTCTAAAACAAGAGGGCTATACGCATGAAGTCAACGGGATCAAAAACAAGAGAAAAAAAAACAATACTCCACAGAAATTCCCTATGCCAGAAAGGATGTACACACTCGACCAATAGTTCTTTTTTCTATAGCTACATCTGTGGAGAGTTTTAGGGGCACACTCGATCTGCATGCACTACCATGCCCTATCAAAAGTTAGCGACAGTACCGCCTACTGTCTTCGACTTCAGAAGATTCAGATGGAAAAGACTTCTCGTCATGAATTGATGAAATAGCGCCACATCCGAGTCGTGATTGAGTATCATTGGCGGCGCGATCCGGAGGGGGGGGGGACAGTAGTACTCCCCCTCGATTTTTTACTGGGGGCGGGGGGGGGGTCGTCCCGGCCTCGATTGTTAACACTTAGTGTATTTTTTTCGATTTGTTAGCATTTTTTTAATTCAGCAAGCCTATTCAAAGGATAAATGTGATGAAATTAGATCATTAAACCTTAAAAATGGGGGTGAGGGGATTTTAAAGTTGCAATTTCCACTTAACAACATACATGTGTAGTCGGGGCGTTTTCCTCCGCGCGAGGGTATTTTTTTTTATTTCGCCTTCGGGGTTTTTCGTCCCCCCCCCGGCACATGAAATCTCCGCCCCTGCTGAGTATGAGACGAACTACGAGCGTAGCTACTTGTGTACACAATAGTAATGACCTCGACCCGTGAACATGTTGACGTCACTCCATTCATGAGTGCTTCTGTTTTGGCGAGGTGTACACAATGTGCTGCAATACAATGCACTCTTTTACTGGTTGTAAACTACACTGTATTATAAGAATCCAAGCAACGTACGTGCGTAAGGCAGCGGGCACACGCCGACCCACACTTGTGTGCAGGGTAAGGGAGCTGCAGATATCGAGAAGTAATACAAGCATATAGGAGACGAAGAGGAAAAATATCTATCACGTATGTATATTTCCTCCATACTACATTACGTTGATTGTTGTATGATTTATCGGAAACGAATAATAGGTCTTTATAATCACACTGCTAAGTGTATTCGTTATTATGCGCATTATGTTTGGTTACACTTATAAACGTGCTCACTAGCGACATTGGCGGTGATCGGGGGGGGGGGACATGTTCCCCCTCGAATTTTTTTGGGGGGATCGTCCCCCCTTCGATTGTTAAAACTTGATTTTTTTTTTGGTGAGCATTATTTTTATAGATTTTGTAACCAGCAAACCTATTCAAAGGAAAATGTGATGAAATTATAAACCTTCAAAATGGGGTTGAGGGGGATTTTACAGACACAATTTCCACTTTTTAACAATGTGTCCTCTGGGTGGTTTTTTCCCCGCACGGAGGTATTTTTTATTTCACCTTTGGTGTTTTCGTCCCCCCGGCCCCCCACTCGTCACATGAAATCTCCGCCCCTGAGTAGCGGAGTTGTAAATTTTTGCAGTATATTTGGTTTGCAATCGTAGAAAACTTGTAAATTAAATAGCCGGTAATAGAAGCTTCCGTAATTTGGGTTAATAGACCTGGATAAGGCTGTGATCGAAACGCTGTTGCGAGGCAGATTTATAGCATGTTTGGAATTTTATTAGAATAAGAGTCAGGCAATCATTCATTCATTTGGAAGATACATTTGAAGTTATCTGTTCTTTTCATGTGTCAAAATGACCGAACCCTTGTTTTTTGGGGGAGAAGCCCACATAAAATTCTAAAAATCAAAACATTTAATTGAAATTAATTACGTTTATACCATTTTGTTCATTAATACATTTTGCATTTCAGAATTATATTAATGTAGAGTAGGTTAACGGGGAATGAAATCATTACAAGTTTTTAAGTAACCCACCCATACACGTGAGGGGTAGAGGGCGTGTTTCAATGGAATTATGTGCTAAGGCGGAAGTATGGTTCCTAAAAAGTGCACCTTTTATACTTCAAAAATGATTTTAAAAAACTTCAGTTGAACAAGCTTCATGGGTGAACTGAAGTTATTTGAATTTATTCAATGAGGCTGAAATCTTTCCATAATGCATAATTGTAGCCATGTGTATATATCACAAGCTACTACTATAAACCCGAATTTGAGTCAACAACAGCGCTAGTAGGCGTACATGAAAAGGCTGTCTTTGGAGTTTTAACGAATTGAACAATTTATGGTATATTTATATTGGGGTACGAGGTATAAATTAAATCTAACGAGATATGCATGGATGGTCCCCGAGTTGGTCATGGACATCAATTGCAAGGGGTGGGGATAGTCATGTGCAATCGCCTGCTCAGCCCCAATTGCTTGAAAAAAGGTATATGCATTCCATTTTAATATACTGTGAAATTGATATTATTCTGTTCGCTGCGTAAGCAGTTGGCGATATGTGGATTCCAGTTCTGCCCTTCCGATTAGAATTAAGTTCAGAAAGGTTCAAATCCGCAGCGGGTGCAGTCGTCCGGATATCTCGAAATAAGAGCACTATTAGTAGTTTTTTTTGTGAGTGTGAATCAATGCTGCACTATATGTGTTTACTGCCCTAAATATGAAAAAATGGTAATTTCATTTCAGTCCTTTGGACATTGGCATGCATTTTGTACAAGACGCAATCGTTGTAATAACGTTATTGTTCTCGTTGTCTCAGATTGTTCTCACTTAGATGATAATGCCTAAAATTGGACTTGATATGAAGTGGACTTTATATTTCTTTCTGCTTTTGTGTTCTGTGGTCATGTCATGTTATGAATTTATCTGTTTTCTGGAAAATTATTCAATCGAATTGAAAAAAAAATAATAGAATGATACCCTCGCCCTCCCCAATCCGAATATCTTCATGGGTTGATATGATCGTAAGCAAGTCTAAAATCACCAGGGGCCTGGTGCATAAAATTTTAGTCAGAGAAATTTATTTGGTAAATATGAAAATTCAGGTTATCACATTAATTACGCCATTGATTTTACCATAGGAAAAAATCCGGTTAAATAATCAGAGTTCTTCCTCTTGTAAAAGTTTTATGCAACAGGCCCTAGGTGTCTCGATCCTGCTTTGTTGTTACCAATTTTTCTTCATTTTTTTTTATTTCGTCTCACTTCATTTCAGGGCGAAACAAAACTGGGACAAATGATGGCACAGATTGTTTTGATCACCGGGTGTTCGTCTGGTATCGGGCTTGCCACAGCTGTACTATTTGCCAATGATCCAGAAAGACGATTTACTGTTTATGGTACAATATTAAAACCACTTAATGAAGAAAAGGACTTCAAGAATGCAGCTGGTGCTGCCCTCAATGACACGCTGTTTGCAGTACAGGTTGACGTGACGAAGGAAGACATGATTGCCAAGGCTGTAGCGATGATAATGGAGAAACACTCAAGAATTGATATTGTTGGTAAGATAATTCTGACGTGTAAATTCAGTTGTTTCACAAATCGATGTAGCACAATCAGTAGCGTTGCTAGCCGGGGGGGGGGGGGCGAGAAGTCGGGGCATTTGTATTCTCTCATCTCCGGTAAAATAAAGGAGGACTGGGCGTGTTTACTTGTCGGGTTTGAGGTTATGTTGGGTACACCACCGCGTACACCATCCGGGGGGGGGGGGGGAGGGGTGAAAAGGTTCCAGCAACGCCCCTGGGTGCTCATTGACTACAACTGTACATGACTATGGACCCCGTGGAAGAACAGTGGTGTCGATGAGGCACCGCTGAATACGGGCTATCCAGCCGTTTATAATTCTTTGTTTTTTTATATTCGGAAAATAAATACATACATACATACTATCAAGAAGCAGGAATTTATTTCTTGCAAATAACTTATCTTTACTTACATAGAATGATCTCTTTGAAATTTCAATGCAAATAAATGGAACTTGCTTTATGACGTAAATATCATCCTGAAAAAGAAACCGTTGTATTTTGCTCATTTTTTCAGTGAATAATGCCGGTGTCACTCTACTGAAAGTCACAGAAACGGTTTCAGATTCCATGCTGAAACAACTCTACGACGTGAATATGTTTGGAATGTTCCGTGTGACCCGGGAAGTACTTCCTATCATGAAAAGACGGAGGTCAGGAAGAATCATCAACATTAGCAGCGTCAATGCCATTTCACGTAAATTTACAAAGATATTTCATTCGAATATTTTGTTTTGTAAATAAATTTGATTCTTCAATAATTTGTTTCGACCGACATTATTTGGGTCAGGAAAGGTTTGAAAGGGTTGGGGCTAGGATGAGTCATATGTGTCTACAGTAAGCATGAAGTACTCTGTAAAATTACCTGGTTATTTAGACGATATCGGCTAGTCACTTTTAATACAAATAAGAAATTTTAACGTCAATTCTGCATTTTTTTGCTTCGAACAGACCCCCATTAGTTTACTCACAAAAAGTTTAGAGATAATGTCTACAAGGGTTTGATTAGTACAGTCTAAAATGCCTATGAAGGAGATCGTCTAATCACTTTCTTTTAATCGTATATCTCGTCTCTTTGACTCGAATCTTATTCATTTCAACACGGATCTTTTATGCAGGAGGCAATCTTACAACGAAGTTTTAGATGATATTTGGTCAGAATAGAACAGGTGCCTGTGTGATCAGGGTAACTTGTCGCCTTGTCCGTCGGAAAATGCGCTATTCTGATCAAGCAGTTAGACTTAGAAATTAGTCAAAATATTATCTGCTCGGCTCAACAACATTCATGTTAAGATGAATAAAATTCTAGTCAAAGTAACTAGAAATAGAAATCCAGTCAAAGTAACTATCAATTTTCTCAAAGTGACAACCTGATTATGAAAAGAGTTGATTAAATTTCGTCAAAAATGAATAGGCATGCCTATAATTGTGTAGCAGGTTAATCGTCGGAAAATAGTCAAATTAAAGCCTGAATAACTTATTCACATTGTTGGTGTGTGTGTGTGTGTGTGTGTGCTTTCTTTCTGGTACGCAGCTTTACCATACATCGGTGTGTATGCATCCAGTAAGTACGCAATCGAAGGTTTCAGCGAGGAAATAGCAGTAATTGGTCGTTTTTTCAACATTTGGTGAGTTATTTTTAATCATTCGATTTGATTGATTGTTTTCCAATTTAAAATCACATGGACCCTACTAATAATAACTCCTTGCTTAAACAAATCGTATGCCTCTTCGCCTTATTTACAAACCATTCGACACTCTGTAATTGCATTACTGTCAGGATTTAGATTAAAAAAATTCCCGTAAAATGAAGTGACGAAGAATTCTAATGTAGTCATGTAGTATACTTCCTTAGAGAAGTGTCAAATCGTAGTGTTTGGCGAAATTGCGGTGTACAATTTCATAGAAGCATTAGCAGTGAGAGAAGTATTATCCAGGAGGTGACCACCTGAAGCCTGTAAGGCATTCCACAAATTTTCTAAGCCCTCCCCCTTTACTTCAGGGCAAAAAACTCTTTGCTATGCTACAGCGGTAGTTTGATAAAACCCCAACCTCAATACTTATCAAGGGGAAAAGATCAGACTTCCCCCTCCTGGCCTCCCGCGGCCATCGACCTTTCAAAAGTGTAAAAAAATAGAGAAAAGGGAAAAGAGGAAATGAAGAACACATCCTCAAAATCCGTTTTGCAAAGTGATACATGAAAGAATGTAATCTCAATGAGAAGAACAATACGCCCTTTTTCATTGCATATATTACAGTTCGGATTTTTTTTATTCGCAATTTCTGTTCTTAGCCCTTTGTATACGCTTTTTCTGGAATTGACACAGTCACGTTCATCTTTTTCATTTAAACGTATACACTATATGAATTGTTGTTGTTGTTTTCATCTGCTGCTGCGTTTTTCTTCATGTTTTTATTTTTTCTCTTTTTTGTTGTTGTTGTCTTCTTCTCCTTTCACCCTTTTCGACTTTGTTTTTCCTCCTTCGGTAACCTTCTGCTTTTCTTTCCAACACGAGGCACAAAGGAAGAAACGTACCTTTGTGGGCCTCATAGTTTCCAATGATTGCATTATACACTGTACTTGATTTGTAAACCACGTGTGATATTTTTCTTTGATAAGGGTGAGCCTCATAGAACCAGGTCCTGTATCGACACGGATAGGGGAAAACATGCAAGCCCTGAATTTTGGAGGTCCGGAAGACATTCGAGATGATCCAAATGTCCTGGAGCTTGACAAGAGACTGTCGTCTGCGTGGTTCGACAGTGACAGATGGCAAGCCGCCCCCGTACAAAGTGCGGAAGATGTGGCCAAAGTTGTCCTGAAGGCGGCTACGGATGAGAAGCCGCACATGAGATATCAAACATCACAGGTACACTCATAACAACGGGATAGATAGATAGATAGATAGATAGATAGATAGATAGATAGATAGATGGATAGATAGATGGATAGATAGATAGATAGATAGATAGATAGATATAGATAGATAGATATTTAACAAACAATATAAATCAAGTCAACTGGAATTACGTTTGAATTATATTATTATTTGTTGAAATTTTACCTGGATGAATCAGAACTTAACCAATTGATTGATAGATATTCTTGCATATTGTGTGATAAAATCGAAAGGAAACTTGCTGAAGGTAAAGTGATCACTCCTATTGTCATAATTATCCGTAATGAATGATAATTTGAATTATAACCTCGTATACTTATCTTGGTCTCACATTTTGTTCTTTCCACACAGGAAGTCCAGAATGTTGCAAGTCTACGATACAAGGACACTACTGGAGATTCGCTGATTGAATATCAGGTCGAGAGGCTGAAACCGTACAAAGAGACTCCAGCCACAAAAGAATGATTTTGTTTTCAATTGCAGATAATGGGACAAAAGTTGGGTGCATGAAATAGTAGTCTCATTATATAAATGCCGGTTCGCACTGTTCACAGGAATTTGGGGGATGAGGAAATGATAAGAATGTAGAGCGCAGAGGTGTATTAACTATGATTTGTTGTGTTACAGAATTGGCACATAGGTTGTTTGCAGAAATAGTACCGAAATATTCATAGTCATGGAAACAATGCACAATACGGTGATAATCACAATTATTGAAACTTCACTAAAATCTTGAAAAAAAAGATGAACAACATTGTACTTATATATATTTTTTTTGACCTGCATTTCTTTGGAAGTGAAAGAGCAATTTTAATAGTCATACTCACAGTTGATTATGCTGCTGGAATTATTCTGGTTATAGTTACCCTTTAATACATTTATTGTTTTCATTGAATTTTTAGTAGACATATTAGGAAGTTATTTTGAATTGAACGATATCTACAGTAATTTTCAATTACAAATTACTGCCTAGGTTTTTTACTTTGATTTATGCCCGTTGTTGAATTCGTATTTTATAATGCAGATTGAATCTATTCTCTTTTTAACTATAGTTATTGAGAAATTGAACTAGAAATAGCGCATTAGAGAGCGATGGGCATCATATGCGCTTATTAAGCATTGTGAATTATTATTATTGTATTATCATTATTATTATTATTATATATTATTATAATTATTCATTATTATTATTATTTATTATTTTATATTATTTATTATTATTATTATTATTATAAACAGGTTCACCGCGCAATTGTGAGTTGAACGTAAGTTTTATCGGGTCTACTGAAATAGAATATACATTTAATTAGGATACGATACAGAATCGACAACCGTCTTACGACCTGTCATACAGGAATTAGACTTGATATTGAAACATAAATACATATTTCGAAATGGAAAACTGAGAAAATAAACTAAACATTTTTACTTGACGTATAGAACTTAGAAATAAGTGCCTTTCAACTACTGGGAAATAACTTGTTTTTCAAGTATGTACGTGTGCGTGCGTGCGCGCATGTGTGTGCGTGATGTGTTCGTTGCGTGCATGTGTTGCTGTGTGTGTGTGTATTGTGTGTGTCTGTCTGTCTGTGAGTCTGTGCTGGTGTGTGATGTGTGTTGTCTGTCTGATCTGTCTGTCATAGTGAGTCTGTGTATGTAAATAAATCGCTACATGATCGAACATAGAAATCCAGCCGTTGACTACTCGGTCGGGAAATAAGATGTGTTTTACAGCCATTCTGTATTTAGCCTTGGTCACACTAGTACTAGCAGTTGCGACTACCTGCGATCAAATGAATCGTACGACAAGGGCCTCCGCAGCCAGGTCGCAAGTAACTCGCACGACTTTGTGCTTGTATGTCACAACTTGTCAACGACATGTTTGGCTTTGTCTAGGTAATCGTACGAATACCAGCCACTAATCGTACCACTAGTTGCACGTTCACCTAAGACAAGTCACAGCCAGTCGTGCGATCACCCGCGGCAAGTGGTGGGCAAATGTCCGATTACCTACGGCTAATGGTACACAAACGGGCGATTAGCTGCGACTAGTGGCAGGTACTCGTGCGATCACTTGCGATAAATGGTAGCTAATCGTACGATTACTTCTGCTCATCGTACGAACGTCGTGCGTTCACTGGTTTCAAACGATGCTACGGTCATTTCGATGTGCAAAATTATGCGTTTGTGAAAAGAAGGTGAGAATGGAATGCCTTTTAGCAACGTCAACAAAGGAAAATATTTATTTTACGTTCATTATTCACGTTGCTATGTAAATCAGTGTTCACTTCTGACATGCACCACTAATGTTCAAAGAGACCACATGTACTCGTACATTACATGTACAGTATAATTCAGACATGCCTCCAAGAAAGCTCAGGAAGCGGGCGAAGCCTGTAGCGGATGAAATAGAAGAAGCCTCCGTCGAAGATGCACAAGATGATGTTGAGGTTCATTCCGGACTTGATCCCGAAAATGACATTCACTTTATTAAAAAAAACAACAACAAACAGCAACAACAAATATCAACAGAAAAAATACATTAATCACATTCCAGGTATTCGCAAGTCAGGATCATACTATCGTACGATGAGCTACCATTTGACGTGCGTCTACCCGCGATCAGTTTACCACTTCTCGTATCTATGCTAATTCGCTCTTGGGAGTGCGATTAGCGGCACGATCATCGTACGGTGATGGCACGATGCCCGCACGATCACTGGCGATTGCTTGCCACCTTTTGCGATCAAATTGACCGTAGCCAGGTTTCCAAACCGGTTTGA
>JZLH01S0233027.1:0-12017 GCA_001188425.1 Eucidaris tribuloides | reverse complement strand
TGCGATTAAATCACACAGCGACGAACAAAACCATTAACTCTATCGCTGTTGAAAAAAGATAAATGTTGCTCAGCATGCATTTGATCAAAACCTGGGCTTGCCCTTTCCACGCCTTCCAATTCAGAACATGACTCCGTTAACCATTTTGGTGGTGCTACGATTGAGTAATCTGTGAGTGAATACAAGCAGGTAACTTGTGTACTTAGCGAGTACACCTTCTTCTAATTCCTGAATATGCTCATTAATCCATAATCTTTCCTGTTCTGAATATTTGTACATTATAAAAAGGCTGCGTTCATAATGCCTAGCCCACATTTTAAATATTTCATCCATCTCCGAGCTATGACCATCTTCTCTATTACATTTGTAGAGTGACTATATTTCACTTGGACTGTCTTTTTGATTTTGACCAGCCCAAAATTCCTTTGTTGATAACAGTTATTTTTTTTCTACCTTAAAAGAAACCAGCAAAGCTGCCATCAGCACCGCGATAAAAGATACTCTATCATTAACGCTTTACACTCTTTCAATGGTCTGAATCTTAACAATGGGCCCTCTGTAATCTTCATCCGCATTAAAATATAAAACAGTCGCCTGCCAAATCCTTGGCTTTCCATTTCTACTCCAACAGTAAAAAACTCTCCTCGGAGCAATCTCATGCCAAGTCCTTCATCATTGGATGTCATTTCCAAAACCGAGGAAGTATATCTTCCAAACACGATTTCTACTCTTGACTTTACAAAAAACTAATGTCACAGGATGCTTTCAATGAGGAGCAAGAAGTAATCATTGTCATACATTGCCAGCAAATATCATTTTCTTGCTGAACTTAATACAGCTCACATCCTGAACGCTTACACCGGTAACTTGCATCGATTAAATTTAATATCACCGATGGAAGAACATCTGCTAAAGCTCTCTGATATAAAAAGCGAGTATTTATTCCTTCAGAACTTTATCCCATCTTCACATTAAAAGTCAGGATTATCTCTTCTACCGTTCTTCCCACGGTCAATACTGATCCAAATTTGGTTCTTCAAAAAGAAACAACGAACGTCTATGTGAGGTACATGATACAGAACCAACATAATCATATTAACCTGGTACATTGACCTCAATCTCAATATTTACAGCTGACGATGAACATAATTTCTAACAACATGGCTCCCAACCAAGTCTGTTTCCTGTACCATGAGTTCCACTCGACATATAGTAAAAGTATTCAGAATCACATCGCCATTTTTCAACATCAGATATCATGCAGAATTATTTCGTACAGAAGCCGAGTAGCGGTCATTTACGCAAATAATTTCCCGTATATCGTACACATTAAAATCACACTAACTAGAATCATTGCTTAGAAGCAAAAGTCAGATTGCAAATTTGCAATGAATTGTTACCAAATAATTAATGATAGTACACTCCAAGATTATTACCAAGTGTCAGATATGGCATATATGCATTAATTAACAGGTACTTTTATTCAAAGGCTCATTAATCACAATGTGCAGATCAGCCCTGAATCATTACAGTTGAACATCCTTATAATTCCCTGAAGAGATTTCCGAAATAATAAAATTCCAACACCACCAAACGGTCTACCTGTCAACAGTTTCATACTATCTATTGCTGACGAGGCAGTGCATTCAAACTCGGGATGACACTGACTAATTAGGTAGAGTTCTTCATTTGTTAACCAATGTTCCTGTATACAAACAATATCACTTTCATTACACAGTTCGTATTTTTCCTTTACCCTAGACTTAAAAGATCTACAATTAAATGTCGCAATACGCAGTGAGGTAACTTACCTATGACTCTCCGTTTTTGGGATTTCGAGGCTCGTAGAATTTTCTAACAATCGTACCATTAGGCCAGTTTTTCGGTTCATACATTATGGCCCGCACTTTCTCATTGTTTTCAACAGTAACTTCAAATGATGAACTGTCCGCTATTTTACACGGAAGCTTTCTTATGGTTGTTTCAAGATTAATATGCAGACTATCTAATTTAGAAGTTCTGAAGGTCACCTGAAGTTCAGATGTCACCGGCAGAGGTTATTGACCCTTTTGAGCCCAATGTTAATTTTTGGGGGCAAGTTTCTATAATGGCCCATAACTTTGCCCCCATTTTCTTAATTTTGGCTAAACTTGGGTAGTACATGTAGGTGTCTCACAGGGAGCTGAAGACCACCAAAAGGTCACAGGTCACCAGCAGGGGTCAACAAACTTTTTGAGCTCAATGTTATTAAATTTGTTGAGCAAGTTTCTATTTCAGCCCATAATTTTGCCCCCATTTGCTCAATTGTGACCAAATATGTGTGGTGGATGTCTCATAGGGAGCTAAAGCTCACCAAAAAGTCAAGGGTCACCGGCAGGAGTCAGCGACCTTTTGAGCATGATGTTAAGTTTTTTTTTAGCAAATATTTAATTTCATAGTCAAATTGACGCATATTTGTAACAAAATTTAGCACCGACAAATTCCTCAGTTTATAAACGGTTTCATGACATTTGCTTCGGCGACAATTGCTCCGAAGATTATTTCATGCACTAACGCTAACCGAAACCCTAACCCCAAACCCTAACCCTAACCCTAACCTTAACCCTAAACCTATTCTGAACTAGAAAGCCAATGGCAACCCTAACCCGAACTCTTTATCGTCTGAGATATTGTCACTGGAGCAATTGTCAGGTCACCGTTCAAAACGCATGGCCATACGCAAATCTGGGTGAGACACATTTTGGCTATCGCCTTGTGATAATTAACCCCTTGGGCTCGATGTTATATGGCACTGTTGTTCATTGAGAGACGACTCGATTTTCACGTGGTTGATTTTGAAGGGAATATAAACCCATTTTTTAAAATAAAATTCTTCTCACAATATTTATGTTCTTACTTAATGCTAGCTAAAAATGTGTAATGTTTGAGAAAAATGCATCAAGGAATAAAACTTTTGAATTTATCCAGTGTGTGATCGAAATTTTTGTAATATATTCTGGGCTTCTGTAGAAGCCCGTCGTCTCTGAGTGTGCAATGTAATGGGCTTCTGTACAAGCCCGTCGTCCCCAAGGGGTTGATGGATGCCTGTCATATCAGTAATGGGTGCCTGTTGTATCAGTAATGGATTCCTGTTATATCGTTCCCAGACCCTGCAAGCCCTCCAGGCCGGAGCCCTGTCCAGGACCACGGCCAGTACCAACATGAATTCACAGAGTTCAAGGTCTCATGCTATCTTTAGTCTACACATCAAACAACAGAGACTGGCCAAAGTGGTGAGTGTAGTTACAGCTTATCTCAAAAAAAGAAAGAAAAAATGTCCAAGTAAAAAGTGCCCTCTTTGGCAATTAAAAATACTGATGCGACATGATGGTAATATTAACGTCAAGGGCATAGTCTTAGCTTTCAAGTGTCATTTGTTCTTTTCAATTTGCTGGTTCTAATCTCAAGACATGTTATTTAACAATGAATGGGTGAAAAAATAATTGTGCCACTTTTATGAAAGAGGCATGATTGATCAGTGCGCTCTCTCAGGTTAAAGATGATAATCGTTAGTTAACCCTTCTTGCGTCAGCTTGAGAATTAGCGACAGCAGATTGGAGAGAAAATGGCGTTTGAAGGACTAAGGACTATGCACCTTGATTGTAGTAGTAATAAAGAAAGAAGTAATGTAATGTGAGGAAACAGCAAGAATGTGTAATTATAAGACAAGAAGAAGACAATAGAAGTAATAAGTGTGTGGATCAGGTAGTGAAGGAAAGAGAAGAAGAGGAAGAAAATGAAGAAGAAAGAACTTTAAGAAAAAAACAGGAGGAGAAGGAGGAGGACACAGGACAGCAGTGGGGGGAAGGGGAGTGGAAGGGTGATTGTGGGAGAGGAAAGGAGAAGAAGAAAGAAGAAGAAGAAGAGAAATGGATGAATTGAAGGAGAAGAAAAGAAAGAAGAGAAGAGAAGAAAGAAGAGACAAAGGAGAAAAGAACTGGAAGAGAAGAGAAGGAAGAAGAAGAGAAGAAAACAGAATGGAGAAGGAAAGAAGAGAAGAGAGAATGAGAAGAAACAGAAGAGAAAAGAGGAAAGTAAGAAGAAGAAGAAGAAGAAGAAGAGAAGAAGACAGAGAAGAAGAAGAGAAGAAGAAAGAGAAGAGAAGAAGAAGGAATGAAGAAGAAGAAGAAAGGAGAGGAGAAGGATAAGGAGAAGAAGAAGAAGAGGAGGAAGAAGGAGGAAGAGTGAGGAAGGAAGAGAAGAGAAAGGAGAAGAGAAATAAGAAGAAAGAAAGAGGAGAGAAGGAGTGAGGGGAAAGGGGTAGTGAAGGGAGGATGTGGTGGAGAAGTAATGGGGAAAAAAAAAAAAAAAAATGGAGAAGAAGAATGTTTAATAAAGTTGTAAAAGTAGTATTGTGACATTTCCTCAGTATTTGGATGTTAGAAGAAAAGGGAGTCTAGAAGTGCATGACTTTAAAAGAATTACACGAAGATACTGATATAAACCAAACCGTTACCTTTTCGTGCATTGACTGCAGACCAGTGAAGAAGGAGAGAGTGAGGAAAAGGAAGACGAGAAGACCGTCAGACAGGTGAGGCCCTTGGTTCGAGACCCTGAACCGCAAGTCCACTTTGTGGATTAGGCTGGGTCTGACGGAGGCGAAATAAAGACATGGAGCTACGGGAGACAGGCGCTAACAGAAGCGCATCTCCATCAATTTGGGCTTCTGGTAAGGACTTAAGGGTCAGGTTGCGCAATTTCCGCGGGAAATACCTTGTATTTCCAGCCAGCAGGAAATCTGGGGAAATACTGGGAAATACTGGGAAATACCTGGGAAATACGTGGGCAATACCTAGCAGCGTTCTTTTGAAGTTGTACAAGGTCAACCTAGAAGGTCATTAATACCCTTCATTTGGGCTTTGCTTACACAAATCCACCTTGAACTGATAAAATTTCAGATGAAAAGACTGTTAGAAACCTCTTTTCAATTTTCAGTCATTGATAACTTAATTCAGTGTTATTTTGCATACTGTAGTGTTACATGTAGTTTGTTGTGGGGTGCGGCCCTCATCTTGCTGAAGGGACAAAATCAACAACTGTTTACAGGCCAGGGTATGCTAGTTTAAGTGTTCTAGATTTATGGAGCAATTCATCTATATTTTTAGACTGAATTGAATGAAAAAAACAGGTGATTTTTAGATTTTCCTACTTTTAGTAATGATTTGGCTGTGATCCTGTGCAGAAAATTTGTCCCACCAATCAAAATGAATTCCTAGTTCCCTACCATCAGTTAAGTTAATTTTTTTGTTGTATTTTGTGTAGAATCACACCTAATGCACAACAATCTCTACTTTAAATAATCATTATCCTTCAAGAAATAACTTTTCTAAAGTATTTCCCGGTATTTCCCGTTTTTGTCAAAAATAGCTAGGCGGTATTTACTGGTAAATACCGGTATTTACCACCCGGTATTTACCGGCCAACCTTGCTAAAGGTTGGGTGTCTTTTTTGCACGCCAAAAATTTAACATTGTGCAAAGAGGAGAAAATGCTATCTAAGAACCATCAGCAAAGTTAAGTAGCTAGACACGCAATTCCAGTGGAATTATTATGACTTTGTTTTGATTTTTTTTTTGTCTTTAGTGACAAAAATTCTACGTCTATGTTTAGATAGTGCATGTAGGTCTCTTATGACCTCCGTGGACAGTGCTATGGTGCAATAGGTTTCTACAGGTACATGTCCTTGCTATCCTTTCAGTGCCTGACACATACCAGCACAACTGTTGGTTTTGGGGGCATTTGTCAAAATCTAAGTAATTTCTGATATTCAGATTTCACAGGCAAGTCTCTATAAATTTAACCAAAGAGCACAAATATTTTGCTTTGTTATGGGAGGGTTGCAAATGAGATTCCTTACCTTTAAAGGCACTGTATAACAATGTTCCCAGTTTAAAAAAATCTGAGCTACATGATTTAACATGCTACTAGTGTCTTTGATACAGTCTAAAAATGAAGCCTTAAAAACTATACAGGTGAAAACAATGTTAACGTGCTTAAAAAGTGATAATCATGAGAGACCATTCAGCTTTCTCTCCAGATAGATGGCTGGTGTTTACAGAATTTTCTATCGCCCGATATAACTGTAACTGTGCAATTTGTATCTGCACATATTTTATAGTGAAGCAGTAATGTCCACAATGTTCTGTTCTAGGGTCGTTTATTGTCATTCAACACTTCAGATATGTCAGAAAGCAAAGTTTGACAAGTTTTTTTAACTGGGTTTCCACAGTGTTATATAGTGTTTATGTATATTTGTTGCTAGTGTGTTTTGGTGAGTTGGTGGGGGGGGGGGGGGGTTGTGTCATTGGTGTATTGGTAGGATATTAGAGATTGAAAGAACTGGAGCTACTGGGGGCGGGCTAGCAGAAGGCATCTCCATAAATTGTGGACTGCGTAAGAGAATATTTTTGTATCTTGAGTTTTCGGTTGGTGGCCTGATCATTTTTGGTGAAGTGAGCAAAGCATGCACATTTTCTACATCTACGTCATGTATTTGTTGATATCTATTGTTGTAAAATCATACTTTACAAATTCATTCTAACTTCAGAAAATCTTAACACTATAAAATGAAAAAGGTGAAACTGTGTGTACATCACTTTTCTTTAACTTGCTTTTTAAACAGGTATGCAGTTTGAATTTGATACTACAATACAAAAGTGCTTATTGTGGCATTCAAAACGTGTGACACTTTTTTGTTAAAGACACTGTACTAACATTGTGGAAGCCCATATGAAAAATTGTCAAACTTTGCTTTGTGACATATCTGACAGTATTCAAATGGACAAATAAACACCTAGAACACTAAACTTCCGACACATATGCCCTCATTTGTAAAATAAGTACAGATAAAAATTGGAACATGGATTATTTTCAGTCAACAAAAATTCTGCAACACAGCAGTCTGGGAGAGAAACTGAAATGGTCGCTCAATGATTTTCACTTTTAAAAGCACTTCTGCAGTTTTTTCAGGGATTCATTTTAGACTTATCAGAGCTCCTGGTAGCATGTGGAATCGTGTAGCTCAGATTTTTTTAATTGGAAACATTGTTATATGATGCCTTTAACCTAAAATACCGGGCTATTTCTGGTCTACTTATTACCGGGGGGCATTATGGCGCCCCCCCCGAGATCTCGGCTGCAGATCGCACAGATCGGCCGCAAAATATTGCACAGCATAGAGCCGGATGTAAACTACAAGACTGTATAGTAAAATTGTCAAAAATTGATTTTTTATATTTGAGTAATTAATTATGCAAATAAGTGTATGAAATTATGTTTTTGCCTATATCTCGCTTACAATACATGTAGCTAGTAGAATGCTAATTTTGAGGAAAATATTCATTTTGACATTTCTAACAATTATCTCAAAAAAAATTTCGAATCAGAAGTAATTCTTATGTATTTCATTGTTTTGTGAATTTCTTATGTATTTCTTTGTTTTTTTTATTTTTTCGATAAACTTTGTCGGGGACACTTTTGCGATCATAAACAGCATAAACTTAATCCATTTCAGCCAGTAAAGTAAAAATTCATACATTTATGATTTTGGCTGAAAACACAATTTGCATTGATTTTGTACAAAAAATCACGTTTTTGCAGATTTTGGAGTGCATGCACTGTCCGAAAGTAGCGCAATGGTGTAATACGGTCCGTCTGATTTTTTCGAAAATGGTCTTTAATGATGCACGAGACTTGAAGTAAAAAGCCAGTGAATGGCGCGGTCAAAGTTTTAGGGTTAATGTAAGTAAAGATACATAACCATGTCTTTCTTTCCCTCAGCTTGCCCTAGGTAATGTCATCAGTGCATTGGGAGACCCAATGAAGAAGGCATCCCATGTCCCCTATCGAGACTCCAAGTTGACAAGATTATTACAAGACTCCCTTGGAGGCAACAGGTGAGAATAATTTAATAATTAATAATAATAAACTTGTCCACCTTGGACTATTTAACATAATAATGACAGAATTGTGAGCCTTTGTATTTGTTCCTGTGTTCATCGTGTCAGTGCTGGTAACCAGTGATAGCCTGTTGGTATTGTCGCAGCGCGGAAAGCTATAACAAAAATACCACATGATACGGCATGATAAAAACATATTATGCTGTTTTACCCTCAGCAGAAACATACCGTGTGACGATGAGACAAATCATGATTACTGTATTCGCCATATATTTCGCGTCCATATATTTTCACGATTTTACTTTGATGAGGAATTTGCGAGGGTATATTTTCACGATTTTATTCCCCTTGCATTCACTCTGTACAGAGATGTCGGGAAGTGAAACTTTTCGCGTTCAGTAAGTCGCGAAATTCGTGAAAATAAAACCACCGCGAAATATTCAGCGTATAAAGTATTCAGAAAATCACGGGTCACAATACCAGGTGATGCCGTATGCTCAGTAGAAACACACCCGTAGTCTCCAAGGGGTTAGTACAAATACAATCATTAAATGCAAAACTTGAAATCACTAATTTCCTTGCCTTTTTCCTAGTCGTACCTTGATGATAGCTTGTATCAGTCCATCAGATTGTGACTTCATGGAGACCCTCAACATTCTGAGGTACATGTACGGCAACCGGGCCTGGAATATCAAGAATGTAGTGAGCAGTATATAATACAAAATATGATCATTAATCCCATAACCTGAAACCCCCCATTTCCTCGTCTTTCTCCTAGTCGTACCTTGATGATTGCCTGTATCAGTCCGTCAGATCGTGACTTCATGGAGACCCTCAACACCCTGAGGTACGCCAACCGGGCCAGGAATATCAAGAATGTCGTGGTGGCTAACCAGGATAAGACTAGCCGTCAACTAGCCGCTCTCAGAACCGAAGTCAAGAGACTACAGGATGAACTCAACGAATACAAACAGGTGATTATTAAAGGCCCACTGTCATGACAGGATGAAAAATGCCCTCATTTGACTAAATTCATTAAAAGGGTACACTAATGACACCCACAATGCAATGGAAACAGCCATGACTGTGTGAAAAATATGACATTTGGTTTCCTCCCACCATCTGTACACTAAGGCTCTGCAACAGTTCATGTTCCTGAATAAAATTGCCTGTACTCCAGGACTAGTTGACATCCTCTCTGTGGTTGAACTGACTCTTGACTCTGGACCTTTAAAGGTAAATTACATGATTGGGGGTAGTCCTCAACTTGGGCTGAAACTACAATCAAGTAAACTATGCAAGGATTCTCCTGTGAAAATCTTGTAGTCAAACGTTGACTCATTCTGAAATAAACAATGTCAATATCACTCGTAACACGGAAACCTGCTGTGTGGCTCTCTATGGGGCTTATTTTTATTGTCCCCGGATAAAATTAAGATACTCCTACGTTTATGCTTGATTCTCCTTAAGTAAACAAATTACAGACAAATCCTCCCAGGTGGGAGATCCACTCCTGCTAGTGTATAGTTGGTATATATTTCAACTCATTTTGTTCTTGTGGCATTTTCAAGTGTTCCCAATCTATCATGTCACTAATCTTTAAAGACTGTAGTGAAAAGTTTGAGTGTTGGAAGAAACTGTGGAGGAAGTTGTCAAGAGAAGTGGGTTGAGATGGATGAGTCTGTATCGAGAAGGGAAGATGATAAGTCGGTGATAAGAGTGTGGAATAACGGGGAGGGGGAGACCAAGGGCGAAGTGAAAGTAATAGTGAGGAGGGAAAGTGGAAGGGTAGGCAGGGTTCATACGGGTCAGGGAATTTCTGGAAAGTCAGGGAATTTCAAAATACTTTTTCCAGAAGAAAAAAAAGCCAAGGAAAGTCAGGAAATTCATCAATGTCTGCTGGAAGTCAGGGAAAATCATTTATTCATGGCATTTTAGTAATTACCCTTGATTGGGAGCTCGCTGGTATTGTGATGTGGTATTTTTACAAGCTTTGATTATTTACAAATGGTCATGGAATTAAGACTTTCCTGCTCTGGAAGGTCATGGAAAAGTCATGGAAGTTTGAAAATGTGTAAGTGTGCGAACCCTGGTAGGGCTGGAAGACAAGGATGATCAAGATAAGATACATAACATGGTACATTACTGTGATAAAAAATATCTGTCTTTCCTACTTCACTTTCGTTTACCGTCAAATTACCAATTACTCTCAATTGCAAACTCTTCAGAACTCCGTTTACCACAAGCTAACACGAAAGCTAGTGAGCGCAGCTTCCATTATTGTGGACCAAGAGTCTGGAGTAAGTTGCCAAAGGAGCTGCGCTCATCATCTTCGATATATACATTCAGAAAGGAGCTGAAAACATATTTGTTCTCTTAATTTTATTTAATTATATAAGTTGTAAAGCACATTAATCATTTGTGAAATTGGAAATGCACTATGTAAGAATCAATTGTATGTATGCATGTACAAGAGAGTGGAGGGGGAAGTATCATGACACAAAAGTCGGTAACCCCATGTAAGAGGGAAGACAGTGACTTAAAGTGAAGAGTATAGAAAAAGAAGTACTGAAGTCACATAATACTAATTTTGAGAAACAAAGGCTCAAAGTTGTCAAATTTCACAATTATTTGAGTTATACATTCAAACTGGGTGAAGTTAATTAACACAATAAAAGATGAATATAGGACAAAAACAAACATTGTCACAATTGTTGATTTCCAGTAATCAATAATCAATATTGTGGACTTACGTGTAATTACTTCTTCTAAAAACAAGGGTCTCAGGAAAACAAATGCATTTCTCGAATAAATTAATGTCGAAAAACACTTAATTGTATATATTTTTGGAATGTCCTCCATAAGAGAGACAATTTGATATGCAACTTGTCAAATTTGGACATTGTTTTAAATTTGATCCCATTTGACCTTTGACTGGAATTGACCCCATATCTCATCAACAAAGCACAAAATACATGACAAATTATATTATTTTATTAATCCTTGTAACTAGTCGAGTAATTTGAGATACATTTAGAAGAAATTAGACCAAGTTAAAAATTTGACCCCGGTTGACCCCTCCGCTGACCCCTACTAGGGAATGGTCAATTTGACCAAAATTTTGTCAAAAAATTTCTCGGCATGTAATGACTTCAAAACAATCACTAACTCAATTTCATCAAAATGTGACTTAAGTACTTCTTATTCTATACTCTTCAAGTTCTCTTAACCCGTTGGAGACTAAATACGAGTTAACTCGTGTTGGGGTCTATGGAAAATCAAATTTATAGTGAAATCAAATCGTCTCCAACGGGTTAACATGCCAAAGTTACAGATCTGCTCCTAATTTCATGTTTTGTCATTGTACTTTTGTTGGTGTAGGGTAAACGGCAAGTGAACTCGGAAGGAGTGGAGGAGATCAACGATTTGTTTCATGAGAACACCATGCTACAGATGGAGATTGAGAATCTGAGACAGAGAGTGAAAGCCATGCAAGAAACCATCGATGGTCTGACGGCTAGGATAGCCTTACTGGTGGCTGAACAGGCTAGATATGGCATGTCCGTGAAACAAGGTGAGTAACGTGAGTGTGGGTGTGGGTGTGGTTGTGGATGGGTGTGAGTGGTGTGGATGGGTGTGAGTGGTGTGGGTGTGGATGGGTGTGGGTGTGTGGGTGTGTGTGTGTTTGTGTGTTTGTGTGATTGAGAATCTAGGACAGAGAATGTAAGCCATGCAAGAAACTGTCAATGGTCCGATGGCTAGGATAGCATTGCTGCAGTGATATTTTGTTATGTGGAGGAAAGAAGAATTGAAAGGACATAACTATATTTAAAAAAGGGCTAAATAAAAAGATAAATCAGTAAAATGGACAGCAATTCTTGAGCAGTCAAGGGCATCTAGGCCATACAGCATAGTGCACCAGGCTGCAGGCACTGAACATTTGGGAAGCCAAAAGGCCACCATGGCCATAGAGAAAGCCTTTTAAGATTAATTTCTACCCCACTTTCGAATGTCTTACATTTGCTCCGGCGACAATTGATCCGATGATTATTTCATGTACTAACCCTGACCTCAACCCTAA
>JZLH01S0233016.1:27533-38178 GCA_001188425.1 Eucidaris tribuloides | reverse complement strand
CATTGATGTCTAGTTTTCAAATAATTTGTTAATTTCCAATCATAAACATAATTAGGACATCATTTTAGAAAGACCCCTTCAACGTAAAATGTATGTGTTATAGTGTATGTTGCAATACTTTTGAGTAGGGAGGGTATACTGTATGGTACATCAGGTGCATTTTTTTATTTAGATAATTGTACAACAAAGAGGAAATGGAAGACCCTGAAATTTTCAGAGAAACCTTACCCCTTGGGGAAGACAGGCTTGTACTGTACAGAAGCCCAGTACATTCCACATTCAGAGACAATGGTTTCACAGAAGCCAAGAAAATGTGACATACTGTACTTTTTATCAAACATGGGATAGATAATGGAATTATGCCTCTGTCCAATAAAGTACACCTTTTTGAGCAGTGTAAAAATGAAGAAAATAAACATTTTGTGTAGAGCTTTTTTTTCTTTACAAGAAACATAAATTTATAGGTTTATTACCCCTTGTCAGTCAAGCTTGTGAAAATTGTATCATCTCTCATTAAATAATATCATATAGCAATAGGTTTAACTATATAATGTACATGTAGGCCCTACTCGATTTTGCTGTTGTGCCATAAATTAAGTACTACTTCTAATCATGTAATTTCCCTTTAAGATGCCATGAACAAATTGTTTATAAATTTGAAATTCACCAAACAAATCTGATTATGTAGGATAAGGTTTGAGCTCAATGTAATTTTAATTAGTGACAACTTCTGTATCTATAGTAGCCAAAATGTGTGTGAGCATTTTCAGGGATATTTTCACTCGTGCAAATAAATAATAAATGGTTTCCTGCTCTTATGTCTCCTATGGACCGAGGGAATTTATAACGAACGTAATGAATCATACATGCAATGCATAATCAAGGTATGAGCAGACAAGAGTACAACACTGTATGCATTTGTTAAAACACCAAGGTAAATTCCTTAAGCTTTTGCTGAAAGTTTATAAATTGCAACGCAGTCCATGTAGCACACACAAAAATGCATTTTATATTAAAGGGATGCACCGCTCGTAATCCATGTACACGTTCAATAACAACTGCTTGCCCCTATTGTAAGGCCGTGCGTAACAACAATCGTGGCCTGAGCTACGAACAGAATTGCTGTTGAGGGTAGGGCCGTTGTCAGTTGGGTTCAGTTCGCCTTTCTTCGGGTGAATGCGCGCTGCATCATAGGGAAATGCACACAATATGTGCGTGCTCGTTTTCCGAAAGTATACGGGCATTCCCGAATATTACCCGAGCCAGACCACCTCCAAAACATCATGATATGCGACTTATCAGTCCCTTTAAAACTAATTTAAAAGTTACCAACTTGGAAAATGACATTTTATGTATGCTAAGTCTGTGTACTGAATGACAACACAAGTATAAGGAAGGTATAAGCAAGGTATAAGCATGGTACATGTATAAGATACTATGATGAAACCTGTTTATAGCAGCCAGCCAGCCACGCTCACCTGAGGGAAACAAAATATGTGGCCTTTTTGACCGATGGCTGTAGACAGGTTTTTAATCACAGTATTTGTCTCTAGTGGCATCATTGCAGTGGTCACTGCAGGCAAGTTGGCTGTTATACAGAGGTGGTCACTAAGACAGGTTTGACTGTAAGAGGTATAAGGCAGGTGTTATTTGTACATACGGCATGGCATTGTCGTGGATGTGAGGACAATTGGTCATAATATCTGCACTCTAAGTTAGATATCTAACTTCTGATACAGTTTTAATAAACTCTGTGAACATTTGGTAGAATTTCAAAAATAATCATGTGATGACATAATTGATACCCTGGAGTGCCAGACAGAAATCCGTCATTTCGTATAATAATTTATTTAGTTATTCAATGCTATACTCCCGGTTACCAAACCGTCTAAAAATCAATTTGTTGTTTGCTTTTCACTGTTGAGAAACTCTTATTGTGCAACATGAAAGGCTTTAAAAATAACAGCTCTAACATCATCTCCACTTGACTTTTTGTCAGTTTATGTCCATATGTTGTGCACCGAGGCAACACCAGCACCAGTACTGTACAATTTACTGGACACAAGAGGGTGCAACACAATGCGGTACACTGGAGTACTACCACATGGTGCATCATATGTAAAGCTTTGTGCATTGATTTGATATCTGACTTAAAGGGACGCGCCGCTCGTAATCCATGTACGTTTATTTACCTTACGCTTGCCCCTATTGCAAGGCAGTGCATAACACTGAACTCTATGCTACGTAGTGTAGAGTTCAGTGGTGCGTAACAACAATCATGGGGCTGCGAACAGAATTGCCGATGAGAGTCAGTTGGGCTTAATTGGCCTTTCTTCGGGTGAATACGTGCTGCATATGAAATTGCACACAATTCGTGGGCGCTTGTTTTCCGAAAGTATACGGGCATTCCCGAATATTACCCGAGTCGGGCCAGGTCCAAACGCCCACGACTTGCAACTTTACGGTCCCTTTAACATGTTGAAAAGTATTGAAAAGACAATTTTCCTGTTTTTTGTATTGTACATGTACAACATGTGGTACTGAAAAGGAAATGTGGCATTTTCCCTCTGAAATCCAGCTGGTCTCAATTAAAGGTCAATACACACACAACCACATTCTGGAACTTGTACCCATTGTAAAATAAAACAATGTCAGTGTAAATTTAGAGCAATAATTACTCTAATGATCTCTGCACAGATACAGTACATACCACATGCAGTATTCATCCTAAATGTGGGATTTGTAAAGGTCCTTCACTTACCAGATGTGTTGATTTTTTTTTCATTATAAAAAGTATAAATTTCTTTTTCCTTTGATGAACTCAGATTGATAGATACAATCAATGATTATTTAAATAATAATCAAGTGTTTATGTTTGCTGTAGAGGGCACTGGGCATAAATATTTTATAAGAGTGGCAGGCAATACTATACATTGTAAGCTGAGGATCGCTTTTCGTCCGTCGTCCGTCATGCGTCGTTCGGCGTGCGTCGTGCGTAAACTTTTACACATTTTCAGCTTCTTCAAAATGCATGATTGGATTTGGCCCAAACGTGGCAGGAATGATCCTTAGGGGGTGGGGGTCCAAGGGTCCTCAAATGGTACACCTGGCCCCCCTGAGGGCCCAGAGGCAGGGCCCTAAAGGGCCAAGAGTAGGTAGTTTTCAAACATCTTCTTCTCTAGATCCAGAAATAGTTTAGGTAAGCCACTTTGTGTATAGATGCCTCTATATGTGCTGAAATAATGTTCCTCATGACAATGCCTGGGGTGGCCCCGTTTGGCCCCTAAGGGGGGCAAAAGTTTGGGGGTAGGGCCCTATGGGAATTATTCACATTCACATCAGTGGATTTAGACCAAACTTGGCGGGAATGATCCTCAGGGGGAGGGGATAGAGGGTTCCTAGAATGGTACACCAGGCCCCACTGGGGGCCCAGGGGGCAGGGCCCATAAGGGCCCAAACTAGGTAACTTTTTAACAAGAAGCCCATTTGTAACCAAACTTGGGTGGTAGATGCATAACAGAGACCTCAATGTTATTTGGGGGTCAAAGGTCACATATGTTGTTCAAAGGTCAAATGAAGTCAAATGATACAATATACCTGCAAGTTTCTTCTTTGATTGGTATTGGCCCATTCGTGACTAACTTGGATGGTCTATGCTACATGTATAGTGACCTCAATGTTAAATTGGGGTCAAGGTCAAATGTTAAGATACTAGGGCGTGCCTTGTTTTTATAGAAACGGTTGTTAGAATGTAATTTAACTTGCCAAAATCAGCTATATGGCAAGTTTACCAACTGGTTCATCTGGATACGTTGGTGCCTAGATATCAGGCTCCAAGGGCCAAAACTATATAATAACTGATTTTTTTTTTCTCTATGGGTACCATAGAGAGTTTGCGAGACCTCAGGTGAGTGTCGTGCCCCCCGGGGCTCTTGTTTAAAATAATACAATGTCTACTCTTAGTTTAGCCAAAGTCAGCTGGGTGGTGAAATCATGAAAAAGGTGCAGGAACCTCAACAAATTAGTTTGCAAATAATTGGTTTATTTTACAACAGCCAGATATTCTTGGTTTTATTCCTGGGGGTGGGGGGGGGGGGAGGCACTGTCATTAAAGGTTAACACCGTGCTTGTGTACACGCATACAGTGAAAAGGTTAATCAAAATCGCAAAAATCAGCAAAAACGGTACACTTCCATGGTCCATGCTTGAAAAGAGTATCTTTTCAGATTTGAATACTTGTGTAGGGTATTCTAGGATTAAAGGATAATTTCTTGTTTAGGGTTCATTTTGAAAGTCAATCTACGAGCATGGTATCCACCTTGTAATGTCAATTCCCCCCCCCCCCCCATATGATTGTGTAATAACCTCACCCCCAAATCTAGTATTGTCTCTTCTTTCTACCGGTATATTCTAGGAAATAGATTTTATTGTTCAATATAGGCATACCTGCCAACTATTAAAGGTATTGGCTAACATTTACCACAGTTTAAAAAAATCTGAGCCACATAATTCCCCATGCTACCAGTGTCTTTGATGAGGTCTAAAAATGAAGCCCTGAAAAAATTGTATTTCAAAATGATTATTTAGTGCTTTAAAAAAGTAAAAATCACCGATTCACTTGCCATTTCACTCCTATAGGACTTACTGTGTGTTACACCTAGGCTATTAAGACTCGCCCTGAGTTGTTTATTCATGCATAACTTGCCATTGGCAGTGTAACTTTCCAAACTTTTGTATTCTAGGGTGTTTGTTTGTCCATTTGAACACTACTATGTAGCTTAGATATCAAAGTTTGACATTTTTTAATTTGAAGCTCCACAATGTTAGCATATGACTTTAAGGTTTTAGTAAGATTTTTGTCATTCAAAGTAAGAAAAATAGATGGTGAAAATCAGATTTTTTGAAGCATGTATGGTATGGTTTTGAATATTGTAAAAGAAAAAAAGATTTTTACATTCAGATTTTTTGCTTTATATTTGTAAGATTTTTCACTTTAAAACACTGGCTAGGTATGTAAAGGTATATACTCGGCACATAGCTGTATGCAGATGATCATTGTTTGAAGGGTAATCAATCAAGAAAAAAAGGGTCATTGGTCCACATGGTTTGAAGGTCTTAGAGCTGGAGACCAGATGGTCTTTGACCCAACAGTTTGAAGGGTAAAGAAAATACATGTAAATGTGAAATGTTCAATTTATCGTTAAAATGTTGATGCACTTGCACCACCCATATGTACACAGAGAAAGTGGGGAACCCAAGAATCAGAAACATATTGCTGACCATGCACGTGTAAAGGTTGCAGATAAACACTATTTAGTCCTGGACATGGATTCAGCTAGAGAATGTATCCTTATTCTAAATTCAATGTACCATGCACCAGAATGGAGAATGTAAAAACTATGCATGTATGTAAAATCTATGAAATGGGGAAATCATCATGGACACTTTGCAGCTGTACAAGAAACTGAGATCAGTGGAACAAATGTTTAGGGTTGAAAATGGGAGACACACTTGTTTTTTTTTTGTTTTTTTTTCCTTTAGTTCAGGTGATTTTTTTTTTCAATTGGCCTAAGTAATTTGTAAATTTCAGGCACACATCAACCTACTTCATGAATGATACAGTACTCGATGTAAATAATAGTTTTGGATGGTTACATGGTGTACATGGACAAAAGCAACATTGTTCAATCAATTAATCAAATGGTCTTAAGATTTTTTTTAAAGTTTACATCACCCACTTGATGACTCCCCCCCCCCCCTTATACTGCTGAATTGTAAAGTCACATTCAAGCGTAACTTTCTATGTTCACCACCGAGTATACTATCAGTATTGCAATACGTAAATTCTTTATAAATCATTTAAAACAAAAGAAGATGAAAGACTGTTTAACATTGTGGAAGCCTATACCTACATGATGGTGTATATGAATGGACAAATAAACACCTTAGCACACAAAACTTCAGACAGTTATGCTGTCACTAAAGGAATTATGCACAGCTATTGCGATTGGACATGAATAAATATCCTGGGGAAAAAATTTCATAACACAGCAGTCTATGACTCAAGGGGGGGGGGGACTAGAATAGGTCATGGATTTTATATTTTTAAAAGCTCTTAATAATTGCCTTAATGCTTGAAACTAAAAAAAAAAAATCAGAACTACATTTTGAGGCATGGAGATCATGTAGGCTCTTTAGTTAAGAATTCAGAATTTTTTTAATGGAAACAAAAAACAATGCATTTAGATCCAACAGATCTAATGATCCCATGTTGGGTGGAGACTGATAATAACAACATCAATACTGAATCTAGTTAAAGAAATATTGTTGGGCTTTGGCTAGGCTAGGCAGACAGTTCAGTGCCTGGGGTAGTCTAGATTCTAGCCGAATTATTATTTCTTAATTTCTCGGAGTTTGCAGCCAAAGCCCCAATATTTCGCCAAGCCGAGTGAGGGCATTTACCCCAGTGATTGCGCTGCCCGAAAGAATTTTTTAGGGCGGTGCAATCACTGGGGTAAGCGCCCCCACTCGGCTTGGCGCGATATTGGGGCTTCGACTGCAAACTCGGTGAAAATAAGACGAAATAATTCGGCTAGATTCTAGACTATGCCAGGGGCTGTGCCATACTCAATGTGGTACCCAGCCAGGCTCAGTTTCAGAGTCAGACTAGACCAAAGGCTTCGACCTGTGTATCGCGTCCGGTCGTATTTCAGAGGTTTTATCAGACGATTTGGACAGACATTTTACAGGTAGATTTTCCAGGCCTAACGCTACATCTCCTCTCTAGTACACAGAGAGGAGATATATTATTAGGTACATGGTCTGTAAAATGTCCGTCCAAATCGTCCGATAAAACCTCTGAAAAACGGACGCGATACACAGGTCGAAGCCTTCGGTCCAAGTCAGACAAGTTAGTCCACCCACCTCCTCCTTTCAAATGCAAAGATAATTACCACTAACTTAGATCTAGTCCTGGATCAATATTGGTTCGATTCTCATGACATGTCATGAGTCATCTGAGCAGATCGGACTATCGGACCAACATTCATTCATAATTCATAACAGTTGAGTTAGAGATATAAAGCCACAACAAAGTTACAACAAACCAGTGACCAGAACTGTCATTAGTCTTGACTCGTCACTCATCATTCGTCATTATTTATTTTATCACCAATTTTTCCACTCACGAGTCACGTCTTTGTTTCCCACGTCTTGCACTGACACAGTGACTGACATGACAGTGAGTGACAATGACAGATCTAACGTTACTCGTTAGAACTTAGACTCTACGTTACATGTATCTTCAGATTCAGAATACACTTGTCATGTCAAATTCGGAAATGAAACGACGTTAACGACGTTACACCAAAACTGTCCAGCTATAGCTCTGCCCCAGCTGAGCAACCTACGAGTAGGCAGTACGAAGGCGGTTGGGACAGAGTCGGCCAGTCCCATCTGCCGCGGCGCGGTTGCCGTCGTCGCCGACGCGACGGGGTCCAAACTGCAACCCACCACAGCACAGGCACTAGACGACATTCACGACACACGACACACCGCAACCGTACCTGTACTTACTGGTTCAAGTTCACCCACACTGCATGTTCCACTTATACCATACAAGTAAGGAAATAATGAATTGTCAAACAGTTCGTTTTAATGAATTCAAGGGGTAAATAAAGGGGTAAAATCATAACATAAACACCACTCACCCTACGTCGACGGCCATTTTGTACAAAAATAAAACCAAGGAAAAACTTTTGACCAATCAGAATGAGTCTTACTGCCAGGCTAGGCCAGCGCAGCATGCATCGATCGCCTCGAATGCGATTTGTTACAATCGATCATCTACGCTTCGATATTGCCACCGGGGTGGGGGGGGGGGCAGGGGCGTCACTAGACCATTTTGAATGGGGGGTGTACATGGTCAATTTGCCGACTAGCAAAAATGCCGATTGTAACGGTTGTTCAAAGGGCGTAAACAGCATCCATTCTGGATGGGGGGGGGGGGGTGATTCCACCTTACTGAGTGTTTTCGATCGTCCTCTACATAAATCTAAGTACCCACCGCTTTACTGCTTATATTTTGATATCCAGTTGAAATAACACGTAAATCTTTGTTGTTGTTGTTTACTGGTGTTCAAAAAAGGTTTTGGCGATTTATTGATTGGTGCTGAATTGGGGAGGGTCTGGGAGGGGGTTCCCCTCCCAGGGTGAGAAAATTTGACATTTTCGCCTTGACAAAGTGTTCTTAGCGAGCATTTTTGAAGAAGGAATGCATTATTGACATCTCTTTTTGTTACACAAAAGGTGTGACAACTCTTGATTGATGATAAATTGGGGAAGGTCTGGGAGGGGGCTTCCCTCCCAGGGTGAGAAAATTTGACATGTTCACCTTTAAAATATATGTTTTCAGCGCCCATGTTTGATGAAGGAATGCATAATTGCCATCTCTTTTTGTTGTGCAAAAGGTGTGGTGATTGTTGATTGATGATTATTGGGGAGGGTCTGGGAGGAGATTCCCCTCCCAGGGTGAGAACATTTGACAATTTTGCCTTTAAAATGTGTTTTTTTTCAGAGCGCATATTTGGTGAAGGATTGCATGATTGACATCTCGTCTTGTTGTGCAAATGGTGTCGCGATTACTGAGTGCTCATAATTGGGGAGGGTCTGGAAGGGGGTTCCCCTCCCAGGGTGAGAAAATTTGACATTTTTCGCCTTGAAAATGTGCGTTTTTCAGCCCCATTTTTCAGGACGGAATGCATAATTGACATTTCTTTAATATTGTTTGTACATGTAGGTTGTGGCGATTGTTTGATTGGGATGGTCTGGGATGGGGCTCCCCTAACAGGTTGAGAAAATTTGACATTTTCGCCTTTTAAAATATTTGTTTTCAGCGCCCGTGTTTGATGAAGGATTGCATGATTGACATCTATTTTTTGCTGTGCAAAAGGTGTCGCGATCGCTGATAGCTGATAATTGGGGAGGATCTGGGAGGGGGCTCCCCTCCCAGGGGGAGAGAATTTTCGCCTTGAAAATGTGCGTTTTCAGCCATATTTTTCAGGACGGAATGCATAATTGACATTTTTCCTTAATATTGTCAATAGGTTGTGGCGATTGTTTGATTGGGGTGGGTCTGGGAGGGGATTCCCCTCCAGGGTAAGAAAATTTGACATTTTTCACGAGAGCAAACTCGGTGAAAATAAGACGAAATAATTCGGCTAGATTCTAGACTATGCCAGGGGCTGTGCCATACTCAATGTGGTACCCAGCCAGGCTCAGTTTCAGAGTCAGACTAGACCAAAGGCTTCGACCTGTGTATCGCGTCCGGTCGTTTTTCAGAGGTTTTATCAGACGATTTGGACAGACATTTTACAGGTAGATTCTCCAGGCCTAACGTTAGATCTACCTAGATCTACATCTCCTCTCTAGTACACAGAGAGGAGATATATTAGGTACATGGTCTGTAAAATGTCCGTCCAAATCGTCCGATAAAACCTCTGAAGAACGGACGCGATACACAGGTCGAAGCCTTCAGACAAGTTAGACAAGTTAGACAAGTTAGTCCACCCACCTCCTCCTTTCAAATGCAAAGATAATTACCACTAACTTAGATCTAGTCCTGGATCAATATTGGTTCGATTCTCATGACATGAGTCATCTGAGCAGATCGGACTATCGGACCAACATCATAATTCATAACAGTTGAGTTACACTATAAAGCCACAACAAAGTTACAACAAACCAGTGACTAATGACAGTATTTTACAACTTACAATCGATTTTTGGATTTGCAATTGATTGCAAGTTTTATGAGATAGGGCCCAGAACTGTCTTGACTCGTCACTCATCATTCGTCATTTATTTATTTTATCACCAATTTTTCCACTCACGAGTCACGTCTTTGCTTACCACGTCTTGCACTGACACTGACAACAGTGACTGACATGTCAGTGACAATGATACTTGATAGATCTAACGTTACTCGTTAGATCTAACAGTTATAACTTAGACTCTACGTTACATGTATCTTCAGAGTACACTTGTCATGTCAAATTCGGAAATGAAACGACGTTAACGACGTTACACCAAAACTGTCCAGCTATAGCTCTGCCCCAGCTGAGCAACCTACGAGTAGGCAGTACGAAGGCGGTTGGGACAGAGTCGGCCAGTCCCATCTGCCGCGGCGCGGTTGCCGTCGTCGCCGACGCGACGGGGTCCAAACTGCAATACCAACCCACCACACCACCGCAACCGTACCTGTACTTACTGGTTCAAGTTCACCCACACTGCATGTTCTACTTATACCATACAAGTAAGGAAATAATGAATTGTCAAACAGTTCGTTTTTAATGAATTCAAGGGGTAAATAAAGGGGTAAAATCATAACATAAACACCACTCACCCTCCGTCGACGGCCATTTTGTACAAAAATAAAACCAAGGAAAAACTTTTGACCAATCAGAATGAGTCTTACTGGCCAGCGCAGCATGCATGCATCGCCGCGCCTCGAATGCGATTTGTTACAATCGATTATCTACGCTTCGATATTGCCACCGGGGGGGGGGGGGGGCAGGGGCGTCACTAGACCATTTTGAATGGGGGGGGGTGTACATGGTCAATTTGCCGACTAGCAAAAATGAAAATA
>JZLH01S0233016.1:0-11512 GCA_001188425.1 Eucidaris tribuloides | reverse complement strand
ATTTGTTTGAGTAGTACCCCCACTAGGTTATGGCATACACTGACACTTGTGAAATAGATTTAAAAATCCTGATGATGTATGCGCTGAATATTTCATGGTGGTTTTATTTTCCTGAATTTTGTGACTGAATGCACGCAAAGATTTTCACTTCCTTATATTTCTGTAGAAAGTGAATGCAAATACAATGCAATCAAGAAAATAAACTCTTGCGAATTCCCCATCTTGAAGCAAAATCGCAAAAATATATGGACGCGAAATAAATGGCGTATACATCATTTCACTCTCAACAATACAGCTGATTTCTCAGACAGCAAATGAAAGCAAGAAGCAACAACATGTAGAGCTGTTGTGGCGGCTGCATCAGGAGTCCATCATGCCCTTTGACCTGTACATGACCTTTCACCTTCGGCTTCAAACTGTCCTTGATGGTCTGGGAGATGACATCGCCTGTCTCCTGATTGACAGTTGGAATGAAGGGAAGGAAGAGGAGGAGGACATCAAACAACTCAGGAAAGAAATGGTTGTAGGTGAGAACGTAGGTTGTTCATGCTCTCATTATGAGTAAGCTAGAATATTGCAATGAAGTAGCGGAGATTTCATGTCATGAGTTGGGGGGGGGGGACGAAAACACCTAAAGCAAATAATAATACCCTTGTCTGGGAGAAAAACCCCTCAAGAATACAATTATTAAAAAAGTGGAAAATCTGACTTTGAAACCCCCTCCCCCTACATTAAAGCACAAGTTTAGTTTTGGCATATTTTTCTTATTTGAAAGCTTTATGCCCAAAGGTCATATCACAGCAATAACAGATTCTGAATGTCTTTCGTCTTTTTAAAATTAATTATTGAAAAATTTCGGTTGGGGAGGGGGGACCCCGAGATTTTCGACTATATTTTAAAGTATAGCATCCAAAGTGTTGATAAGGTGTTAAAGTAATCTGAGTTATACCTCATCTGAAAGATCAGAATCATTTGAACAAACGTTCACATGTATTTACATTGTCATTGCTATTTGTAACTCTTCAAATTAAAATCACAACTAACTACAGTGGACTCTCATTATAAAGAACACTGATATAACAAAATTTCATTATAACAAACATAAGAAAAACAGCATAAAGAAGGCTGTTGAATGTGATACTGTATGTAGATACCTTTATAAGGACTAAAGAGGGCAATAACAGATTGGAAGGGGAAAGAATCTTCATTTAAATACAGATGACCAGATTTTAACCTTGGTTGGCATGAATCATCTCAGTAGCAAGGGATGCAAAGTCATTCAAACTGTTCATGTGTCCCATATGGGGCCCAAATGTAGGGCCTCAATAGCCACCAGACTTGGATGTTAATCTAACAAATCAACAGTCTTAAAGCCACTGGCTAACATTTACCACAGTTAAAAAAGTGAGCTACATAATCCTCCACGCTCAAAGTGTCTTTGATAAGGTCTAAAAATGAAGTCCTGAAAAAATTGTATTTCAAAATGATGATTTGGTGCTTTAAAAAAGTGAAAATCTACAAGCATTCAAATTGACCGGATTCACCTGCCCATTTCCTCCCATAGACTTACTGTGTGCAGATGTAGGCTATTTTATCATCCACCAGAGTAGAAATTGTTTATTTATGCATACCTTGCCATTGGCAACATGACTTTCCAAACTTTTGTGTTCTAGGGTGTTTATTTGTCCATTTGAACACTACCATGTAGCTCAGATATCAAAGTTTGACAATCTTTTTAATTGAGCTCCACAATGTTAGCCTATCACTTTAAATAAAAATGGCTCAAGAGCAGTAGAAACTAAATTTGCTACTCCTAGATAAGCTTAAATTTGACAATTTATTTACGCTATTGTATTAGATCCAAGCTGCTGTAGTCATTGGGTTCTGGATGACTGGCTAGGGAGTTTGGAATAATTTAATGATTTCTTTAATGATTCTTTTGTTGTTTACCTGTTCAGACATTCTGTCTCACTTCATTATGTTGGCACATCCAATCAAAGATGCTGGACAGAAGGAAACTTTTGAAGGAGACAAAGCGGTGATTAAGGTGGGAGTTTTATTTTTATGCCTCCGCAAGAAGTTGGCGCGGAGGCATATGTTTTCGGTTGTCCGTCCGAATCGTCGTCCGTTCCGTACCGTGACCGTGCCCCCGTCCCGATCCGTCCGTACACCGTTACAGGTTCTCGTTTTACCACCGATAACTTAAGAAACCGTGATCGGATGTTGATGTAATGAGACCAAGTTGTACAGGCGGGAACAATGAACTGACTTAGATTTGGAGGTCAAGAGGTTCAAAGGTCAAAGTGTCACAGGGCCTATAAATACATGTATGTCTGATTTGGGCTCGTTAGCCGCGATAACTTTGAGGCCAGTCGGATTTTGATGTACTGGGTGAAGTATGTATTAAGAAGCAACCATGAACTGATTAGATTTTGGAGGTCAAAAGTGCAAAGGTCAAAGGTCAGGGCTAAAATACATGTATGTCTGATTTGGGCTCCGTTACCGTGAGCACAGAGGGGTCCAATGATAGAACCCGAGCGGGGGACACAAGAGCGATAACTTGTGAACGGCAAGTCGGGTATTGAATGTTAGACTTGGGTGAGTCTGTATTAAGAAGCAAGCAAGAACTGATTTAGATTTTGGGGTTGAAAAGGTCAAAGGTCAACGGCACGAGGGCCAAAATATGTCTGACTTGGAGCTCAGTTACCCAAGGAGCGATAATTGTCAATGCGCAGGTTGGATTTTTGATGTGTAACTTGGGTGAAGTATGTATTATGATGCAACAATAGAACTAGATATAGATTTTGGAGGCTGAATAGTCAAAGGTCAGTGGGCCTAATATATCTGATTTGGGCTCGTTAACGAGCGATAAACTTTGTAAGCGAGCCGCGTCGGATTTTGAGTACACTTGGGGAAGTATGTATTATGAAGCATACAATGAACTGATTAGAATCTTTGGGGGTCAAAGGTCAAGGAGGTCACGCGGGCCTAAAATAATGTCTGGCTGGCTCGTTACGATAAAACCGCGACATAATTTGTGAATGTCCAGTTGACTTTTAGGATGTACAACTTGGGTGAAGTCATGTAATTTGATGCAACAATGAGACTGATTGAGATTTTGCGGTTGAAAGGTCAGAGTCCAAAGTCACAGGGCCTAAAAACATGTCTGATTTGGCTCGTTACCACGATAACTTAAGAAAGGCATGTTGGATTTTGAATGTAAATGCTGAAAAGTATGTATATACCGGCACCAATGAACTGGAATAGATTTCGAAGATTGAAAGGCTCAAGGTCAAGGTCAACGAGGGCGATAGATGTCTGATTTGGCGATTCTGATGTAATTAAGATGGGCTAGTCCGCATTTGGTTTACGTGGGTGAAGTAATGTATTATAAGGTACCAGATGAAAACAATGCAGATTATCAGGGTTAAATGGTCAAAGGTTGAAGGTCACAAGGAACGTAGCTATACTTAGTGTGCTTTAACACTGATAACAAATGAGAACGATTATCGGAATATTGATGTAACTTGGGTGAAGTAAAGTGTTATAATACGTATGACTGAGTCATATGTTGGGGTTAAGGAAAGGTCAAAGGTCCTGAAGGACCCATAGCTTAATATCTTTAACCGTACGGATAAACTTGAGCACCCGGCTTAAGCGGATATGATGCTAAATTTGGGGCGTGGGAAGTATGTATTATGGGGCATAGATCAGAATTTCAGAGTTGAACGTCAAGTTTTACGATGGCCCGGTACAATTCAATAGTTTGGAATTGACGGGGAGCGGGCATACCCCATCGGGCTGTCGGCAGCAAAGAATTGCTCTAGTTTTTTATGTTTGTTTTGTTTTATGGACTGATTTTAATCCATGAGGGAACAAAATTGATTTCACACTATACACGCATTTCATAGTACCGCAACACAAGGTCTAACTCATAATTAGTCTCGCAATGGGTGTAACACTGGTTGCTGGGCTAAAATGCCAGCCATGTCAGCCAGAAACTGGACTCTTGTTTTTAATAGTTATGGTGTATAACATTTTAAATGAACAATTTTTTTCTACAAATTCAATTATGGAGACAGGACTTTTAAAAACCCCTTTCAGTTGTTCATGTGTCATCAAAAATTTTAATTCCTAGTGAATTTCAGTGTGGTTTATTTGGAATTAAGAGAAAGGTGAGAAATGATTGTCTTTCGGCAGTCAGTGCACTATCAGTACTCCTGAGGTTACCATGGGCGAGCACAGTGACCATAGTATCACAGTGTTCATCCGTCCCAGGTCACATGATAAGCCCATACTAATAAACAAACAAATTAAACGCTGTAGATGGGACTAGGGGTTAACCCTATTTTAACTGGGCCTTATTTCAGACTGGGGTTTTACTGGGGGGGGGGTCATTTGACGCGCCCCCCCTTCAGATCTCGGCTGCCGATCATGCGATCACCGCGAAAATTTGCATGCACATAGAGCCGGATGTAAACTACACGACTGTATAGTAAAATTTTCAAAAAATTAATTTTTTCTATTTTTAAGTAATTATGCAAATAAGTGCATAAAATTATGTTTTCGCCTATAACTCACTTACAATAGCTAGTAGAATACTTATTTTTGGTGAAAATATTCATTTTGACATTTCTCACAATTATCTACAGAAAAATTTGCCGAATTGAAATTAATTTCTTATGTATTTTATTGTTTTGTGAATTTCTTACGTATTTCTTTGTTTTTTCAACCTTTTGTTTTCTTTTGTTTTTTCGGTGAAATTTGTTGGGGACATTTTTGCAATCATAAAACAGCATAAAATTAATTCATTTCAACCAGTAAAAGCAAAAATAATCATACATTTATGATTTTTGGCTGAAAATGCAATTTCCATTGGTTTTGTACACGAAATCACGTTTTTGAGCAATTTTGGGGTTGACATACATGTATAAAAAGTTGCGCTGCGTCGTAACGGTATGTCCGATTTTCGTGAAAACGGTCTCAAAAGATGCGCAAGGCTTGAAAGTAAAAAGTCAGTGAGCGACGTGGTAAAAAAAATTTGCACGGCGGCATGGTCGCAAAATTCGTCAGGGGGGGTCAAATTGATCCCCCCCACTTAACATAGGGTTAAAGATGAGATGTGTGTAGACCAAGTTCTGAAGCTTCAGATAGTCTGAATGGTAAGAAAAGTAGTGTTGGCCAATGTTGTTAATCTGAAAATTGGGTAAAATATCACTTGAAAGGAAAGTTGTGTAAATCAGGATATGCTTGATGTCTAATTTCAAATACAGATGAAGCTAGACATCATAAGAATGCCATATGATATTGCTCAAGATAAACTGTGCAAAAAATGTCCACTTGTACTGTGTTCTTACCACTTGAATCACATGAGATTTCAAATGAGATAAAATTACTGATCTTTTTTCCCCCTCTCTCTCTGCAGAAGTCACAGCTTGTTTTGGACAATGTAGTCACAAGTAAGCAGATTATCTCTCAATTTTGTACCACAAATAGTACTACCTTTTCAGTCAGTACTGTGCAAATATATATTATGACACTACTTCAATTTACATTTTATTATGTGGAGGAACAGGCCACACTAAATGGCTCGTAAAACTGGTAGGGTTACATTGGATATATCCTTACAAATTTGAGATTTTCCATAGAGTTATTTTGTGAAATGGGAAAAACATGTATATTTCCTATACATTTGATTGCTTCCGCCCCCCCCCCCCCCATAATTTGTTTTGTACAAAATTCATCGTAACTCTAGAAATATTAACAAACTCATAAAAAAATTACATTATAAATCTTAACTGTTCGCATGATAAAATTGTAATTAGATCAAAGATGTTTGATACTACCATGTACTTCGGAAAAAAATCCATATTACTGTCAGAGTGCTGTGGCCGTCATCAGGAGTATATCTTACATTATTGTTCAACCAGGGGCTGTGCCAGGGTAAAATCTTAGGAGGGGCAAAAAAATCTGTCGGAGAAATTTTGCCCGCCAAAGAAAAAATTACTAGCCAAACTGCAAGTCAAACAGCATCCGACAAGTGGGGGTGTGGGGGGGGGGGCGAGGGGGCCGACAACGGACCAAAACGATTTTGCCCGCCCAATTTTTTACTAGCCAAATGAACAACAATAGGGGTTTGTGAAATTTTCAAAAAAACTGTAAAAAATCCTATCATTTTCATTACGTTCAAAAAATGAGGGGTGCCTGCCCATAGCTCCCCCCTCCCCCCCCCCCCCCGCGTGCCCCCGTGTCTTTCCCCAGTGTTCAACCTGTGGCATGTGTAAAGAAACTAATCTCTGTCTTGCTTTCTTTTGATGCCCCTCGTTAGAGGTGTAGCAGAGCAGCCCACGGTGATTGACCTGAGCAATTAACATGCTAAGCCTGTTCTTCCTTTGCAGAAGATCCAGAGACTGGTTCCTTGCCAGAGTCTCCATCAGTTTGCTTCACATCACATTGCACGTTTACTGTGTCATGATCCAAGTATCTCAGGTGAGGAAAGAGTTTGTACCAGTCTAGATTTGAACAAAGAAAATGTTTCTTGGTTGTGAATTGTGTGTGGCAGACTTTCAGTTTAAAATGAGGGTCTCCATCAGTTTGCTTCACATCACATTGCACGTTTACTGTGTCATGATCCAAGTATCTCAGGTGAGGAAAGAGTTTGTACCAGTCTAGTTTTGAACAAAAGAAAATGTTTCTTGGTTGTGAATTGTGTGTGGCAGACTTTCAGTTTAAAATGAGGGTCTCCATCAGTTTGCTTCACATCACATTGCACATTTACTCTGTCATGATTCAAGTATCTCAGGAAAGAAGAGAGCTTGTGCCAGTCTAGATTTGACACAAAAATATCTCTAGGTCGTGAATTATGGTGGCAGACTTTCAGTTTTTAAAAAAGAGTCTGTCATGATCCAAGTATCTCGGGTGAGAAGAGACTTTGGATGATTTTAGGACTACTCCCCGTAGGACAACTCCCCCGGGGACGACTTCCACCTGACAACTCCCCCAAAGGACAAAATTCCCAGCAGGACAGTTCCCATGTAGGACAACTCCCCTCAAGGACAACTCCTCCAGAGAACAGCTCCCCCTGTAGGACAACTCCCTTGGGACAACTCCACTGGGGATGACTCCCACCTGACAACTCCTCCAAAGGACAACATTCCCTCGAGGACATTTCCCACAGAGGACAACTTCCCAGAGGATAACTTTCCCAGAGGACAGCTCCCCCTTATTACAGCTCCCCTGGAGGACAGTTCCCCCCTAGGACAACTTCCTCCTGAGGTCAACTCCCCTGGTGTAGTTCAACAATGTTTTCAGTTTAACAAGTCAGATTTGACCTTGGAAGAGTTGTCCTCCGGGCGAGTTGTCCTCCGGGGAGTTGTCTTCCAGGAAGTGTCCTCAGGGGAGTTGTCTTCCAGGGAGTTGTCCTCAGGGGAGTTGTCCTCAGGGGAGTTGTCCTCCGGGGGAGTTGTCCTCTGGGAGAGTTGTCCTCCGGGGAGTTGTCCCGTGGGATTTGCCCTCCAGGGGAGTTGTCCTGAACTAGTCTAGATCTGCCAAAGAATGTCTGTAAGTCATGAATTGTGTTTGGCAGACTTACAGAAAAAAAAATACATACATGAATACATTTACTGTTTTGTTTACTTTGCGTTTCAGCATATTGCTTGCTAGCCACAGCCAAAGTCTATACTTTAGGGTCTGGTTTTGAATAAAATTTGAAAATAAGCACAGAGTAGTGTAAGATTCATTCAAATTAACCCTTTCAAGCATTGTGCCCACGGCATATTGGGTGTGAACCACACACAAACACTAGTCATGTGAAATGAAAGTGTAAAATTAGAAGCCTTTATTCATTTGTTTATTTGTTTATTTGTTTCATTTGTTTCTGTCTTTCTTTCATTCTTTATTTTTTTCATTGCTTTGTACATTTATTTGATTATTTATTATAATGAAGCTGTTATCAAGCTCAAGCTCAAAATGGCTAAATTGTCTCAGAACAATGAAATGAATGCAATCTTCTACTTCAACATATGGATTGAGATGTATTTTTTGGAACATTATGTACATAACAAAATCTTTTAATTTTCTGATATACTATATCTAGTCATATGTTGATAGTCAGTAACATCAGTGAGTTCTTTTTCCTCAGTCTCAGATGCTTTTAGCAAGCAGAAGGAGTGGAGTTTTGCCAGGTCACCTCCCGGGGTGGTTTGCATGTTCCGCCAGCTATTGACAGCAATGGAGGTCAGCGATGCTGCCACATTACTGAGGAGGGTTCTTGATCATGAAGAGGTAGAATGTCAGTTTGTTTGTTCAGAAGAAAAACAATTTGAAATAAATTTCAATTTTAATGCTCCAATGTTGAAGCAAAAGTGGAAAAGTGCCCTCTTTGTCTGAAATGTCAAAAACATGACACCAATGTTTACATGATTCAATTTAAACACTTTGTGGTTGCATTAATTACAATGTACACATGCCTACAATTGTCACACAATACCACCCTTGACAGCCTTTTGAAGCATAATAGTTGTTGCTGTGTCAGAAATATGTCAGAAATAAACATTTTGCATATAAACATTTTGCACACAAACACAAGAGCATGCTGTTGTAAGTCAGGTAATTATAACAAAGAATGGTAAGACACATACATGTAACTTTGTCTATTGTTCAGCTCAAATGTTACAGGATGATGATGTCATCTTCAGAATACAAAGATAGATCTGGAGGACTTTTTGTCTCGCCTGAACGAAGTTCAGCAGAGACCTAGTAATCACTTTTCCTGTTGGTCTGTTGGTCTGTTAGTCTGTTGGTTTGTTGGTCTGTTATGAAAATGTTAAAGTTTTTGTTTAACTTGCTCTCATTTCCTTATTTCTGCATCAATTGTGTTCATACTTGGTACAAATGATTCTTGGGTAATACCACATTTGTGTTGATGAAGATGATGAGGTTAAAGGTCATCTAGGGGTAAATAGGTCAAATGATATGAGGCCATGTGCATCATTTTTATTGTTACAATAATGTTAAAGTTTTTGTTTAACTTGCTCTCATTTCTTTATTTCTGTATCAATTGTGTTCATACTTGGTACAAATGATCCTTGGGTAATACCACATGTGTGTTGATGAGGATGGTGAGGTCAAAGATCATCTAGGGGTCAAAAGTTCAAATGATATGAGTTACGAAAATGTTAAAGTTTTTGTTTAACTTTCGCTCATTTTTTGGCATCAGTTTTGTTCAAACTTGGAAAATATGATCAATGGGTATTGTCATATATGATACCTACAAAGGTTACATCAAAGCTCATCTAGGGGTCAAAAGGTCATATTGCATGTTTTATTGATTGCGAAATCAGGCGAGACTTGTTTGCGAACCACCTTGTTTAGAGGTGGGGCTTAGCAGGTTGCATAAAAAATGTTTAAAAAGACATGATGCATACTTCATGAAGTATTTAGTGCTTTGGTAAAGTACAGATCAATAAGTATCAACATAATTCAACATGCATTTGGATTGCATTGGACCTATAAATGGAATGACTGTGGTGTTAGTTAGGTGTGCACATTTGGTCTCTAAACTGACATGGTTGATAATTTGATTTTGGATTGATTTGATATTTGTATCGTCTCATCATAATAGTCTTGCCTCTTTTTGACAGGTTAATTGGAAGTCCACATTGATTTTCACCTCTGCAGTACTAGTATATTTCCCAGAAGCTCAAGACCTACTCAAAAGTGAGTGTTACCACTTGCCTCTCTGGACCCATTTAATCCATTGCCTCCGAGACTCTAAAAAAATGCATAGAGTTAACACAGGGCACATCCAGTTCCCGCAGTCAAGGGGTTAATTACATCACAACCTGTTAATGAAGATTGATGTAAAAATGGATTTACATTCTAGGGTGCATCCTGCCTCCTTTTTGTGAACCAGATTTATTGTAGCTAGTCATGGAGGCATCATGGCTCCGTGGATAAGGCTTTCTTTTCTCGACCAAGAGGTCCGTAGTTCGAATCCGCACCGGGCCATGGCGGTTGTGTCCTTGGGTAAAGCGCTTGTAAGGCACTTTATCCCCATTACCTCATCCCTCGGATAGGACGTAAAGCGGGAGGTCACGTGTTGAGACAGAAAACACCTCGGCATGTAAAAGAACCCACGCACTTCATCAAAAACAGAAGGGTGAAAACCCGGTGATGTGGTCACATACAGTTTGGCCTCGGTTATACGGCCATCGATTATACGGAGATCTCTGTTATCCGGACAATAGACTTATCAGTCATTGCCTGTAATTGATACACCTTTATCAGAAGTGTACACAGAACCAGCTGGGTATCAGGGATCAATAAATAAAGAATCACTTGTGGGAGGTCTGCTGCAATTTGTGCATGCTCTTTGGGTTGTTTTTACAACAGCTTACGGCATGTATACCTCCCCCCTACACTGTGTTTGTACATTATCTCTCTTATCCGGCCATATCACTTATACGGATGGCTGCTGGTCCCAACGTGGCCGGTTAATCGAGTTCGAACTGTATCCATATGCAAAACTACCCGGGACTGGATGCCTAACGGTAACAGTGATTTAGTTCGCTTTTCTAGTCTTTGTCATCCGGAATGATGACAAAGCAATAATATTAATAATATAACTGCAGAAATAATAAGATTCTCCAACTTTAAATTAACATCGAGTTCATCTTCTGGGACTTCTGTGGCCCTAATATTTGAATAAGTAACCCAAAGGAACATTATGCAATACCCTTATGGAGCTATATATTTTCTGATAGTCGGCTATAGAGGCAAAACACACACAAAAAATGCAAAATCTGGACTGCTCCACCCCAAAAACTGAAAAATCAAGATGCCCGCCATTTGATAAAATCATCAAAAAACATCAATTTCTATCATTTGATACCCAAATGAATGCCATAAATGTGTTCACTGACCCCAAAACATAGAGTTAGACACCAGAATCATGCTAAAAGATAAAAAAGAAAGTTATGGCTGAAAATGTATTTTGGGGGACATAATGGCGATCGTCTTTTTACACATTTAAATTTTTCAAATGGAGTAGTCCGGATTTTGCATATTTTGTTTTTTGTTTACTTTCAAAATAGGTCAGTGAATGTACAATTTACCAGTCTTTGTAATGACAAAAGTTTTATAAGATTTATAACATATGCTGTACAAAAGTCATTCTTGTTTGCATGAAAACCATCCAAAAACAGCCCCAAACCACCTCGAGTGGAGATCCTTCCTTGGTGCCCTATGTGCTAGGAGGCAAACTGAGCAGTAATATGTAAATCAAAATTGTTGAAAAGCAAACTCTGCCAACAGCCATAAAATGATCAATTACAAAAAGTAAGTTTATTATCCAGCGTGAGCATGAATGCATGAAAACTCTGGAAGTAAGTTGTTGCTGTTTGGTAATTAATGAACTAAATTTCAATGAAGGCTAGAAGGTTTCTAATTTGTAAAAAAAAATGTGATATGTATTAATGAATGAAAGGTTTGCAGAGAGAATTTAAGATGCAGA
>JZLH01S0232924.1:8156-19516 GCA_001188425.1 Eucidaris tribuloides | reverse complement strand
CTCACACACAAAAGGTTGTTTCTCTTGACAACTCTGCATAAAGCTTGCCTGGCGAGCTTGGTCCGACCAATACGAAAATCAGTATACCATTCATGCAAGTATGCCATTCCTTCCAGTACTTGAAAATCGTCGTATTCACGACATCCATAAATTTGAATACATCATGAAAGTGGTCTATTGGAGGCAAAATGTTCACCTCAAAGGTGCAAACTTGCAAACATGATGGAGTGGGGCGAGCGCTGAGCCGTGACAGGTGCAGATTTGCGCGAATACCGCGAGAGAAATTACTCTGCACCTAGTTCCGCAAAGTTGCACCTTGTACGCACTTTTATTTTTTTAGTGTGTGCATGAATGAACGTCACCCATGAACACTGCGGTGGAGTGCAAAATAGTCTAGATCTACACATAGTAAGTCTATGGAAGGAAGTGGACATGGTGTATCCGTACAGATTTTAACCTTTTTAAAGCACTAAATAATCATGTTAAAATACATTTTTTTTTCAGGGCTTCATTTTTAGACCTTACCAAAGGCACTTAGAGCACATTTTTTTTTTTCAAAATGTGGCCATTGTTAGCCTGTGGCTTAAATGTATTTACACTCGTATAATTGCATATATTAATTTGTTATACTGGAAGACGTATGCCATGGCAAAGTTGTTATAGGAAATAATGTTTCATAATAAAACTGTCAATATATGAAATATATTGAATTATATTATATCATTTCAAATCTGTTTCAATTCGTTTATTTGTTACATGCATTAATTTATTGTGTTGTGTCATATGGCGTGTCTTGTGTGGAAGAAAGTGAATGTTTAAATACCGAAAGCGTGTCACGTATCGAGAGGAGAGTTGCTATATGCATGGGGAAATGTAGATATACAGACCTATAAATGGTCATTAATTGATTACCTATCCAACGAATTGGTTGATTAATTAATGTTTTCATCTAAACACAGGGGTCATTTTGGGAAATTTATGATGCAGGATTTTGACAAATTTTGTTTCTGGTGAATGATTAAGCGCTATTTATATTAATCATCTATCGTTTGATACCCTTACACCTCCCATGGCACTTTTGCATATTTTACGCTTCAATGAGCTCGATTTAAAAATTTCCATATTTCTCAATTTGGAAATTGTAAAATCCATTACGTTTATTGAAAAAATTGAAATCTGGTATAGCAAAATGTATCTTTACATGTTGTACGAACATAACGGGTTGTAACCATGTCATGGTTGAGTAAGCACACTTTATGAACAAAGCAAAAAGTGCCATTATTTATATATTTTGGCATAAGAGATGACTCCTGTGACTTTTGTAAAGTGACATTTTTACCTTTAGTGCATGCTTACTCATGCATGGCTTGATGGATCATTCACATTTTCACACAGATGTTAGTCAATAAGGGTAGAAATACTCCAGCCAAATTATTTTGCGAAAACTCAATGCGTTAAAAAGTTATGGTTGTTTGAAAAGGGGGTAGTTACTTTTTGTTGTTGTGTGTATATTACAAAATGTATTTCATTGATCATTTGATCGATTGATTCGGTGATTGACATAATATGTGATGGATTGGTTAGCCAACCGGTCCACCGGGCACCCGACCCGCCCACAGATTTGCCGGGCCATCACGAAAAGTCCCAATGCTCCCCTACGGCCAGTTCGTCACTATTAAGTATTACGTAACATGTTTTGTATGTAAGTCCGAAGAGTCAATAATATTGTGTGTAATCTAGATCTGTGGCACTGTCATGCATGATAGGGTCACGGTATGACAAAGCAGTTTGGAAGGAGGTATGTTAAAAGGAGTATAACGCTCAAAATACACCACTGGTTTGCAACATTATTATTGACGTCAGGAAGCCTCGCTGTTAGTACGAGTACAAATTACAATGACCACAATAACCCGAAAACATTTGAAACAAGGTAAGTATATAAAGCATTAACTACAAATATACTCAAATTAATGATCGAATGAGCTTATTTTGGCTTGGAATTGGTGAATTGATTGTGATTTTATATGCAACTATATAATATTGTGTAGAACTCTGAACATTATGCTGAACAGTAATATGACAAGTTATAAAGCAAAGACGTCGCAGGCCACTACATGTACGTCATCGTGCTCTCACTTCATTGATCAACCATTACCAATTTTGGAGCTGATCTTTTTGGGCACCAACTGTTGAGGTCTTGAGGAGGGTCTACCAAAAGAGGTAGTTTAGTTTTCCAGACACTATGTCACAAGATATCGGTATGAAACATGGAGGTAGACTCTCCTCACTAAAGATGGTAGGTGTACATAAATATATAGCATAGTACAGTATGTTACAGTATTGTAGTGTAGTCTATAAAGATGTAGTTTAATCAAAAAAGTATCAGGGCGAGCTCGCGCTTTCATTTGCCAAGTGCTCGAGTGGTGAATTCTCAATTTCACCACTCGAGCAGCATATAGAGTTTTAAGTTTGAGGTAGAGATGCATTTATACGTTGGAAACAAACGGTGTCATTTCAATGTACAGTGTATACATAATTTTAATGATGCTCAACATATTTGTAAATGCTCTATCCCACAATGATGGTTTAATATTCCCTAGTAATCATTATCTGATTGTCAAAGATTGTTTTCTCAAATGTTTTGATGTTTTTATCACAAAGGTCTATATAAGGATTTTGCAAAAGGGGGTACTATGGCGTATACAGGCAGGGCATCGGATACGTACACCTTATGGTGCAAAACAGTTCAAGAGAAAATCGTGTATTATTTGAAGAGCGGTCGGGGAATAACATTCAAGAGGGCACTGGCGTAAATCCCGGGGGATGGGGGGATATATCCCCCCACTTTTCGAGGCGGGGGGGGGGTGGCTTGTACAATCATCCCCCCCACTCTTCAAGAAAAATATATATTTTTTTATCAATTAATCATTGATAACATTGCTACATAGTGAGAATTTCTCTTGGAATACCTTTAAAATGCTTAAATCGTCCAATTTTAATTCTAACAAACCCAAAAGTTCCTGGCTCGGTCGCTTCGCTCCCTCGCTTGCACTTTACTTCAATAATTTGAACATTTCGGCCCCAAAAACTCCTGCGTATGGCCTTGTTTTAAAGGTAGTCCCCACTGCATGATAGTATAGTTATAATCAGTCATGTTGAAAATGTGTAGTTTCTCCGACTTTTAACTTATATTTATTAAAAACGTCACTTGGTATTAGTGTGTACAAACTAAGAAAAATGGGCTCAACTTTGCACCTTTAAAGGTGCAGACCAGTGTCACACTGGGAGCACCTTTAAAAGCAACTTTGCACCTTTCTGAAAGGAGCAAGGTTGCACCTTTCTAACAAGTGCAAAGTTGCACCATAGAAATTAGAAAATGAAAAAGTATTCTTCTTTTTCGTGCAAACTGTGTGTTTTTTGTGTGAATCGCAGTGAACCGCAATTTACGTTCATTCCAGTGCTATTTATAGTATATTTACATTATAATATAGGCCCTAATACACTTTATTAATTAACATTTACAAATATTTAAAAATTCGTACAAATATGACCTTACCGGGGCTCGAACCTGCGACCTTCCGCACGTGAGGCAGACGCTTTACCAACCTGGCCAACACGCTGGCCGTGAAGGTGATTTTTTTCACATAATTATATAGTGTTGAAGCCGAATGTGCATTATTTCCATCTTTTTAAGGTGTAAACTGGGACCTATAGGCCGTTTTCGTAATATATTCAAATAACATGCATACCTTTTAAACTTATCTGAGCTTGTCCATCATAGAAAATGGTGTAATGTATGCAAGTTGCATTTTCAGTATTGAAATTGTATTCATAGAATCAGGTGAAAGAAATAGCTCATCACCAGGCTTTGGAAGACAAGACATCCATAAATTTGAATTCATTATGAAAGTGGTCTTTTGGAAGCAAAACGTGCGCCTTTTAGGTGCAAAATTGCACCTAAAAGGTGCAAACTTTGCACCTAAAAAGTGCAAACTTTGCACCTTAAGGTGCAAACTTGCAAACATGATGGAGTGGGGCGAGAGCTCAGCCATGAAAGGTGCAGATTTGCTCGAATACCGCGGCAGAAACTGCTCTGCACCTATTTCCGCAAAGTTGCACCTTTTACGCACCTTTATTTTTTAGTGTGTAGTATTTTACTGGCATACAGAGATCAGCAATCTCAACTGCACGAATTAAAGAACACTGTCGTAAATTGGGAGGAGGGGGATTGGGGGATATATCCCTTAACTTTTCGGGAAGGGGATGATCTGTACAAATATAGCCTACCCCCACTTTTCAATAAGTATGTTTGTGTTTAACCAATTATTGTTACTAACATTTATATATATATTTATAAATGCTAAAGACATTGTTATCTCAACATCCCGATGTTTCCGGTTTAATATCTCTCATTCATGTTCATTACTAACGTGTTTTCCAATGGTCCAAATGGGCATAATATCCATATCCCTATTTAGTGCACAAATAATGCAAAATGTTGGCCTAATGAAACATCCTTTTATCAACAAAATGTAGAAAATAAACTCAAATATATACGCAAGGACCTAAAGAGCCCAATCGTTTTCTTTTCAGTTAAAACAATTGTCAATTTTTATACCTTGATAAGCCTACCCTGTAACAATGGCCTATTTTCACATTTTAGAGGCACCTGTTCTAATGCCGCTACCGTCCATACTGGTTCTTAAAATGCCCCCTTTTCCTCTTTAATTTGTGCCCCGAATTTTAAACGAGTTAGAACAACTTTCTTTAATTTTCTCAGGCTCGCTGTCTACGCTCGCTCGCATTGATACTTGATAAATTATGTATGAAAGTCTTTTCAGTCTCTGAAGTGAGACGTTTCAGAAACATTTTCCCCTGTTATAAGATGTTACTAGACACCATGCATTCTCACAACCCCTAAACATTTTGCCGCTCGCTTCGCTCGCTCGAACATTGATGTAGGCCATGAAAACCCAACTGCTAAAATGTATGGTTATGGTATTTACTGTTTTTATTTTACAGCAAAAGATCGAGAAACACATTACGTGAAAGGTCTAAATGTAATCACAATAAAAGCTATATGCCAATTTTAGGGTAGAGATAGTGGTATTTTTTGCACGTTGAAGGTGTCCCCTTTTCAAATAATAGCCCTTGATTTTGGGGTGTCCCGAAAATTTGGAAATTTCATCGATCATCCCCCCACTCCTCGGACCGGATTTACGCCCACATGCAAGAGGGCGTGGGTAACAAGTGGCCCCCATTTTGCTGCAATTGGGCATAGCTCAAACCAATCACAACAATCATTTCAAAACATTATGGGATTAGAATATCATCATACATATTCGGAAAATAGCTATTACAGTATGTTTAATATCAATCATTTTTAAAACTTTTCTTTTCTAGGGGATACCAACCCTCCTATCAACAAGGATGTCCCCCGTCTTTACAGTATGTATTATTGTCCATTCGCACAACGAGCTCGACTAGTCCTTGAAGCCAAAGGTATCAAGTGAGTGAAATATCAGAATGATTACTCGATTCTGTCATATAAGTATAGACAGAGCAATTCGTATAGGGGTGTCGTGGGCCATAGTTGATAAGAACATGAATATTCATGTTAAAAGAATATCTTTGGTAAAACACTTTCTCCGCATTATATGCCACTTTTTATCCAGGAAAATGAAGAGAAAGGTGACATCATTTGGGGTGAAATAACTCCCAGGTGTCGAACATCCAGGTGAGATAGTTCTGTCCAGGATATCGAAGTGGCGGGAATGAGACATATTCGAGCTAATTTCGTAAGGATCACCACAATCATATAGGATGGGGGCGGAGGCGGGGGCGGGGCTGGCAACAATATTAGTAAGGGGTGCTAAACCTAAGGAAGGAGATAAGTGGCCCCGTGTCAACTGGTGCCAAAAGGGGGTGCTGTTACGATGCAACGGAATGTGACAAGAAAAGAAAAGAAAAGAAATGAAACAAAACTATAATTATAGGTTGACTAAAAGAGATGGTCAAGAATCCATGTGGGCAGATATACATTTGTGGTGATTGCACTTAGTCACTCGACCATTGAGTGTTTTTAAATTGTAGCTTCTATACCCTGTACATTATATTAAAGTAAGTCGTGTTAACAAATCCTAAATGCCTCCTGGGTTTTGGCTTTTTGTTACGACGCCTTCACAACCACAACTTTACTACGAACTTAGAGGTAGGGAATCTCATTTGCAACCCTCCCATAACACAGCAAAACATTATTTATTCCCTTAGATTATTTATAAAGGACTTGCCTGTGAAATCTGAATATCAGAAATTACCTAGGTTTTGAAAAATGTGTGAAAAACCAATAGTTGTGTAGTGTATAATCTAGGCACACTGTTCCAAATCATGGACCTACAGGAGGTCCGTGGGTGTATCAGACTGACTGCAGTGCTTATGTAATACCAGACGGTTGTGTTGGCATGAAAGGAATGCAAGGTCATCTCTACGTGCACTGCACAAACCTACATGTATTGCACCATTGCACTATGGAGATAAAAAGAGACCTACATGCACTGTCTAAAAATAGACTAGTACTACAAGTAGAATTTTTGTCTCGCGAGACAAAAAAAAATCAAATCAAAGTCAAACGTTTAATTTAATTCCTCTAAAACTGCATTTCTAGCTGCTACTTTTTCCTGAAGGTTCTTAAATTGCATTTTCTTCTATATACACCAGTGTATTTGCACAATTTAAATTTTATGCGTGCAAAAGAGACACCCTGCCTTTAAAGAGCAGTGACATGATTGGGAGAAGTAAAAAATGTCACAAGAAGCAAATAAGATGAAACGTATATACCAATACATACACACTGGCTAGAGTGTATATTTGATCTGGAAGGATTTGTCTTGACTTTTTTTAATTGAGCAGAAACAAGTATTAATTTACCAGTATTGAATTAATCTCGAGCCCATGATAGAAATTGATCCTATAGAAAGCTACAAAACAAATTTCATTTTCAGTTTCACATAATTTTCTGATAATGCTTATACAACAAAGAGGAAATGCATGACTATGAAATTTTCACAGCAGAAACTTTGAACAGTATACATGATTCTGGGACCATTGCGTCGTAAATTGAGTACTACTTCTATTCTTGCCGTTCCCCTTAACTTTGTTTTATCATATCTCTTTTTAGATATGAAATTGTAAATTGCAACTTGGAACAGAAGCCAGAATTCCTCCTCGAACGCAACCCTACAGGACAGGTCCCTGTGTTTGAATACCAGGGAAATGTAATTCCGGGTTCACTGGTCATTTGCGATCTACTAGAAGAGATTTTTCCCGACATACCTCTTAGCTCAAAGGATCCCTACCAAAAGGCCAAGGATAGATTGGTGGTCGAGAAATACAGTCAGGTTGGTTCTATTTTGTGACATTATTTTAATCCTTGTCATTTTCTGTGTTTGTGCAATGTCTAGCTTCTAAAGTAGCGTTCTTATTTTAAATGGACGATGGATGTACAGTTTTAGGTGTCAAATTTAAAGGTAGAGATTACTTTTGCAATCCGACCAATCTAAAAAATCTTGCTGTCTTTTAGAAATCTTCCGTAGTACATCCCTCCGTATTCACAAGATTATATGCAATGGAATCCGATCCTTGCAGTTGTAACCTTCCTGAAAGTGTGAAACAAGTAAACCAATTGAAAAATTTAAGAATAACTCAAACAATGTATTTTTTGGCAGTGAAGTCGGGAGTGAATTTCATTTGATATCAGTGTATTCTACTGCCAGTATGGCTTACTACTTTTTGGTTACCATATATCTCTCTATTTATTGATCTTCTTTTTTGTATATATTTTCCTTTCAAGGGCACATCATGTTCAAATATAGAGGTATATCTGTGCGCTTACAGGGGAAATTTATTATTAACTCTTTACACGCTGAATTTTTTATTTTGAGGGGATAATAATGACAATTGTTCCTTTCACATTTTCTTTGAATTTCGCTTTCCTTTTTGTGGTATTGAAAATAGTAATTTTTCTATAGGTGTTACTAAAGCAAACTAGCGTTTTCAGTGTCTCCTGTGCAAAAGTGAAGAAAAGACATAATTATTACTATTGTTCAGTTTGATTGTACGAATAAGCAAAATCGACTCTTTAGCGCGCAAAGGGTTAATTTATCATCAATAACACTGATGTCGATATTTTCATTGCTCTATTAAATAGGCTCGAGTAACAAAGTTGTCCCCACTCGACGACTTATATAAGCTGCTTTAGCATTTCATGCTAGTTTGCAGTTTCTTGTTTTGCTTCTGGTTTTTAGGTGGTCTCATTATTCTACAAAATCTTGCAAACACCTGAAGATGAAGTACTGCAAGAAGCCAACAAGAAGGCTCTTACTGACTTGGACGCGGTAATAAAGTCACGAAGTACACCTTTCTTTGGAGGTAAGATTCGTTCCTATTCCTCCGAATGAAACTCAGATCAGCCCCTTCCTCCTCCTCCTGCTCCTGCCCCCACTACTACTATTACTACTTCTAATACAACAACAACAACAACAACAACAACAACAACAACAACAACAACAACAACAACAACAACTACTCCTACTACTACTACTGCTGCTGCTGCTGCTGCTGCTACTACTACTAATACCACTACTACCACCACCACCACTACTACTACTATATACTACTACTACTACTACTACTACAACTACTACTACTACTACTACTACTACTACTACTTCTACTACTACTACTACTACTACTACTACTACTACACTATTACTACTACGACTTCTACTATTACTACTACTACTGTAGTCCAGTCAAAATATGAAAAAAAGTGGGTCATCCCACTTGCATTTAACCTGGAGGAGCTACCAAAACAACATATTAAAAGTCCCCGAAAATCCGAGTGGTGGATCAGTGCCTAATTTGCCTAAATTCAAAATGGCTGCCTTGTGGACTATTTTTGCCCATATCTTGCCACATGGAAACCACAGAAAGTAAATTCTGGTGTCTATACCCATGTTTTTAAGGTCAAGGAATGCAAATATTATATAATTATAAACTTTCAAACACTCTGACATACATAATTTGCATAAATTTGCATAAATTTGCATATAAATGAATTCAAAATGGCCACCATATAACCCAATGAAGCTTATGTTTAACATAATTATGTATAAGTACATGTAATTGTCTAAGATGATTTTTTTTTTCAGATGAAAGAACGGATTGTATGATTATCAACAATTTTCCAGTCGTTTTCCCTACATGTACACCTAATTACCAGAAACATGCATACAAATTATAAATTCAAAATGACCACCATATGGCCTATTTATGCCCATATCTTGGGACATGGAAACCACAGAAAGTAAAATTTGGTGTCTATATCCATGTTTCTAAGGTCATTGAATGCAAATATCATATAATTACAAACTTTTAAATATTTTGACCAACATAATTTGCATAAATTTGCATATAAATGAATTCAAAATGGCCACCATGTAACCAACTGAAGCCTATGTTTACATAATAATCATGTATGAGTACATGTACATTGTCATGTCTAAGATGATGTTTTGGAGGTGAAAGAACGGAACAATAATTTTCCAGTCTTTGTCCCTACATGCACACATAATTTGCATAAACATGCATATTAATTATATATTCAAAATGGCTGACATCTAACAAATATATGACCATATCACCGGACATGAAACCCGTAGAAAGTAAATTGTGGTGTCTATACCCATGTTTGTCAGGTCAAGGAATACTATTATGATATCAGTAGTAACTTTTCAGCATTCTCATATACATAATTTGCATAGGTTTGCATATATAAATCAATGCAAAATGGCCACCATATGGTCTGCCATATGCCCATATCTCTCTATACATGCATAACATTCTATGACATGTTCTCTGTCACACCAATTATCCTGATATCCCCACGCCAGGATTCTCTCCTTCTCTTTCCCTGTGCAGTCCCCATTTCTTTGAAGTGTTGAGCCTAAGTATAAGTCCCCTGCATTTGCTACCTCTATACATTGCTAATTCACCATACCTCCAGCTACCATTTACACAGATGTACTCTGTTTTGTCCAGCTAACTGTCACCCCGCTCCTCTCTAGAGCATACCTCAAGCTTTCTAAGATTTCCTCAACCTGCTCTCATAGCATATCACAATGTTATTTGTGAACATCATGATCTGTGGGGACTCCATCTCACCTCATCTGTCAGTCTGTCCATCACCATTGCAACGCTGAACCTTGGTTCATTCCAACTTTCATTTTGAACCATTCTTTCACACCCACTGCCCACCTCACGACTGTCTGGCATGTTTCATACATACTGCACTATCAAATACTTCTCCACTACCCCTGATTCTCTCCTGCAAAACCACAATTCCTCACTTGGCACCCTATCATGCCGCTTTTGAGCTCCACAAGCACATAATGCAGCTCTTTTTGCTGGTCTTTATAGGTCCTCAATGCAAATGTTGCAAATGTTGCATCCGTAGTGCTTCTACCTGGCATGAAACCTGTTACAAATTAACATTATAGCTTCCACAACTCAACACTTTCCAAAAGTATGACTCATCAACTATATTTCTCTGTTACTACTACAACTCTGCACATCACATTATTCTTTTAGATTTTCCACCAGTCATCACTAATTCTTTCAGTATGCATTCAAGATACCATCAAACAGCTTTGTCAGGAACCCCAATCCCAATACCCAAACACTTCCATGTTTCCACTGGTATATCGTCAGGATGAACTGCCTATCCATTTTTCATACTATCTATTGCCGATATCACTTTTTCCTTACTGATAGCTTGTACTTCCCCATTCACTTTGCAGCATCCCCCTCTCTCATTTTCTTCATTCATCTTTTTCTTAATTTATTCTTGTCATCTTTTCTCTCTTTACATCAGTCAAAACATGTTGCTTTCATCCTGCAACATGTCTTCAATTTTTCAATTCCCACCCCTCTCTCACTGTCTAGCTAATCAATATCCTTTCCCCTCCTTTGTGTCAAATTTCTCACAATAAATCATCATATGCCTCACTTTTGGCCTTTGTCACTGCTTTCTTCAATTCACGACACAAGTCCTAATACTCTTGTTAATTGTCATCATCTCTCTGCTTATCCCACTTCTTCTTTGCCCGTCTCTTCTGCATTATGGTGTCCTGTTCATCCTCATTCCACCATCATCTCTCTTTGTATCCCTCCTCCTTCCAGATGATACCCTAATAAAACTTTCTTCCTTATCTCTTTACAACTTCAGCTACAGGCATTCATTCTTCCAATCCATTCTTTTCCATTTCATTGTCCACCTTCTCTCGGAATTGTGCCCACCTTTC
>JZLH01S0232912.1:8077-21989 GCA_001188425.1 Eucidaris tribuloides | reverse complement strand
ACTATACAGTCATGCAGTTTACATCCGGCTCTATGCGCACGCAAGTTTCGCGGCGATCGCGCGATCGGCGGCCGAGATCGTGGACGGGGGTTCAATGACCCCCCCCCAGTAAAAACCCGGTCTGAAATAGCCCAGTTAAAATAGGGTTAAGCATGTGTCTTCACAGCAATCAATAACACAGAATTTCCCAAATCTGTCAATGTGTACATTCAAGCAATCATATAATTTAAAACAACACAGACCTCACAACCCAAGATTTGCACTTGTTTTTTTAATACAAATTTTGTTGTAAATATCTGTAATCATTATGATTCTCGGTATTCGCAATAATGTGCGCCACCTATCAGGTCCAGCGGACAGACCAATTTCCAACTTTGAGGTCGACATCCGTGTGTGAACAGCATTCTGATGCTTCAAAAATGGAAATCATGGCAAAAGCGGAGGAAGAATTCAACGAAAATGGTCTAAATATCGCAAGAAAACATGCAGCATGTATTGTTCACATAAAATGCACAGTAGCTAGGCTTCATGATATCTACAATTTCCCATGAGTCATTGTGGATATTTGCCTATCCGTTGGACCCGATAGGTGGCACACCTTATTGCGATTCCCGAGAATAATATATACCAGTTTGTAGGTAATTATTTCCTATGTTTGTGTTGTATATTTTCAACTTACAAAAGATACACGTCAAGAGGACACACACCACTTTTTACTTTGACTTATTTCATTAAATTAGTGTCATTTCTTTGAAGAAGATGGCTTTCCTGTTGAAAAGGAGGGAGAGGTATCATTTGTGTGGCAAATATACAGATCACATAACAGAAATAGATTTCACCAGACAATATGTGACTGAAATACATTTGACAGAGACACTTTTCCATGTATATTTCACTACTTTTCTTCAAATTCAGTGATACATGTATATGCTTCGCGAATATTCTTCACGGCAACATATCCTAATGAAATTCATTTTAAAAGGGGAAACTGAATACTCTGTATTTTTGTTGCTGTGGAGTTATCCTGCTCAACAAGACTTGATTAAAACACATTAAAGGCATTTTTTTTTTAAATTAAGTTCCCCCAACTTGATTTTCCAAAGCAAGGACAAAGCAGACAAAATTATTTAAGAAGAATCACCCAGGACAGATGTGCATTAAATTTTTTACCCTTTTTTTACTGCCATGCACTTAATACTTGTTAGAAAAATTAAAAGATGTTAAAATTGAATACATAAATTGTCCACACATCTTTTTCAACATAAAACATTCACTCTGTTGTTAATATAAAGCACCAACTTATATATAGTCACGAACCTGCATAGATAATTTAAATATACATGGAATTAATACAATAAACCAACTCACTTTTCTAAGTGCTTCCTTCAATTTTCACTCAAGACAAAAAAAAAACTAAACCAACAAATGTTTTTTTTTCAGTAATGATGTTGAAGTGTTCCTTTGCACAAATGCCATCAATTACAACACTACTGTGAAGTATTGATGAGGAAAAATAAGAATGCTAATTAAGCTAGCTTGACAATACTGCAGCACAGTCAATACAGCAACATGCAACAATAATGATGTTGCATCAACTAAAAAAATTTCACTAAAAACACACTCAACCCCCTCCCCCCATAAATTTACTTTACTAACAGTTGTTCATAACATCCTGCTTTTATGTTCCAACCTTGAAATATTTGTAGTAAGTGGGAGACAAAATACTGATCTACAAGCTGTCATAAGCCAGAAACAAAATACACATTTATTGGATAAGAAAAACAATAACACAAACTAAAATGGGGGTGGTTAGTATGTCATTCTACATTACTGTAGCCCATAAAATACAGTGTGTATCAAAAAGGGGTAATCCATGTTTAGAGCTAAAATATTGTCAAATATATTTATCATCAAGGTTTGTAAGTATAATATCCTTAAGTTTTATGAGTATATTATCCGTAAGTTTGTCCCATTTCCAATGATACCTCACTTGTATCACTGGTGTCATACATGACCGAGTTCATTGCTCTTGAAGAGAACAATGTTAAGTCACACTTTTTCACCGTATTGGTCAATGGATGAAAGTATTAAAGGTAAATGACATGATTGGGGGTAGTCCTCAACTTGGGCTGAAACTACTCGAGAATCAAGTAAACTATGCAAGGATTCTCCTGTGTAAATCTTGTAGTCAAACGTCGACTCATTCTAAAATAAACAATGTCAATATCACTTGTAGCACGGAAACCTGCTGTGTGGCTCTCTATGGGGCTTATTTTTATCGTCCCAGACAAAATTAAGATACTCCTATGTTTATGCTTGATTCTCCTAAGTAAACAAATTACAGACAAATCCTCCCAGGTGGGAGATCCACTCCTGCTAGTGTATAGTTGGTATATATTTCAACACATTTGGCTCTTGAGGCATTTTCAAGTGTTCCCAATCATGTCACTAACCTTTCAGACACCAATGAATGAGTTCGTGTTTCAAACATGAGATGTTATCTCACATTTCATGCAAGTTATGCAAAATTGGGAAAAAGTGTCAGTGACTTGACATTGTTCTCAAGAGCAATGTACTAGGTCATGCATGACACCAGTGATGCAAGTGACGTATTGGAAAGAGGATAAGTTGCTCTTTAGGAATATAATACATATAAATCTCTATAATACAAATAGCTAGCAATATTTAAACTCTAAACAAGGATTACCTTTTTTTATACACGCTGTATATATTGAGACAACTGGGTTTTAAGTCTACAACATAAATGACACGAGAAAAAAAACCTAAGACAGAAAACCCCTCCAACAGAGCAGCTGTATATACCACTGTCACAAACACTAAGTGCATAACACATGAATTTCTCTGCCAAAGAGACATTGTGCATAAAGACATTTTCAATATGCAAACAAATTTTCTAAAAAATATACAATCATTAGTCAACAAATTATACACAGATAAATAGCTAAAGTTAAAGCTTTGTATACAAGCTATTGTCAAAAAAAAAAGAATATTTATTCAAATACTGTCAGAGCTAAAATAAATTTATCATCACTTAACATTAAAAGAATGGATTTTGTAACCTGAGCTGCCTTGAATTGGAAAAAAAAAGATCCAATTGTCTTTATGAGTTAGTATTATGTGGCACGGGTTGTATGAAAGCCCTTTTCATTCTCCTTTATAATACCCCCCCCCCCCCCACTCCCCACCCTGTATTTTCAGATTTTAAAAATTTGTTCTACATTCAAATTTACATAACAAAGAAAATATGATGGAGATAGTTGCAGCACGAAAAACAGTTGACAGAGATAAAGACAACGTAATGAATCATATTTGTATTAGAAAGTCCATCAATTGCTCTGACAATTATTTCATGCACTAACCCTGACCTCACCCCTAACCCTATTCTGAACTGGAAACCCAATGGCAACCCTAACCCTAACTCTTTGTCTTCTGAGATATTGTCACCGGAGTAACTATCACCGGAGCAAATGTCGGATCACCTTGTTTTAATTAATGAAGTATTCATTTCCTTTTTATTTATCATAGGTTTATGTATGCATTATTGCTTGCATGACATTTCAAGCCACAATTTGCTATTCTTGTTGTTGTGTTCCCGGCCCAAAGGACATTAACACTGTACAAAGTCTATAATGTCTATACCCTTTTGCCAGGCTCACAGCTTTGTCCTAATGCAGCACTGATAATCCCACAAACAGAATTGCCAACATGTAGCTTGTGTCACTCTATTTGTTGTTTAAATTGATGGACAAAAACCAAAAAAGATGACACAAGCATCTAATGACCTGACATCCATATTATTAACCCATTGCTCTGGGATTCTGTAATTGCAATAGAGTTAATACACAACACCTCTGGTTCCCATAGCTAGCAGGTTAACTTGTTGTCTATAGGAACTGAAAATCAGTTGTCACATATCAACTCTATGTGAATTAAAGAATCAATGAGGTAACTGGTGTACTAAAAAGTTTCACTGGTACATTATGGGTTCAATTACTTTTGTGGTATAAATACTCTCACATTCAGGCCTCATTTAGAGACATTTACTCTAACATCACCTATTTACGCTACAATGTGTAACAGCCTGAATTCATGATAACATGATGCCAGAACCACAATGGAACTTTGTAGGAGGTATACTATTCACATGGTATTCCTGTAACATCATCAAGTAGGCATTTTACCCATTCATTTAACTAATAACTATTATGGTACTTCATTCCTTCAACAGGAAAGTTTACATTTTGACAAATTTGAATTGGAATTAAACAAAAAATGACAAGCATGTGTTAGACAAAACCCAACAAACGTGATATACATGTATGATGCATGACACCGACTGTGAAAGAATTAAATGCAATGAAAGCATATTCCCTTTCTGTTTTATCATACATTTGAAGAAATAGAATTTTGTTCATTTATACATTATTTATAGATATTTATATTTATACATCAAATAATTTCTCTGGAAGAGTCATAATTTGTACAATCACACGCTAATCAAGATTTTAGAAGACAGTTACACAGAAATAAACATTTTTGTTTAAACGTTTTGTGTGTTCAGCTTGTCACGGAAATAACATTTAATGAGTCAGTTCAAGAAAATTTACTCTAAAAGCTCTTTCACTATCGCTGCAATAAGAATGAACAGTTTATCTCATTGTGCATAAATCATTTATTTTTCAGTCTCTTTCGTGAGTGCAGTTTCACAATTTAACAGGGATGTAGTCGAGGCCGGCCTCGAGGCTGGATTTTGCCGGCCTTGGCCTTGGCTTCGGACCGAGTCATGTGTACAAAGTCTATGGGGGAAAAATATTTTTCCAGCGGCCTCGACTACATCCCTGCAATTTAATATTTCTGAATAAGATATGCATCAAGAAAAAATAACACCAATATTAAGGTTAATTTTGCTGAATTAGCTAGTGAACAGAGATGTTCTAGTGTTCTCACTGTATCAATTGAGTAAACTCACATGCAGTTCATGATGTACATGTACATATACTTCAATCATTTTGTCAGTAACACCAAATTAAAATTTCTTGAATAATTTTATAGATTATCTAGGACGAATAAGTGAATTTAGTCTTGAAATTAATGGGTTTCTATAACATTAGCCTATATTCAAAAGTTGTATTGTTGTGAGGATTATTCATTTTCAGCAAACTCAATCAGAAATTGACTTGAGAGACTAAAAAAAAAGTGTTTATTTGTCATTTCTTGAATTAACCAACTGTTGAGTATATGTCACAACATTTATCAAATCTATTCTGTGTCTCTGTGGAAGACTTCCAGAATGCTAAAAACAATGCCATTCAAGTTACTGAAATGTATCTAAACTGAACTATCATTTTTTTTTTTTTAATTTATAGAGTTCTTCTGTCCAGATCAACAATAAAACACCTCACATTAAACACATAATTAATCAACAATTACGAGGTAAAAATCATGTCTATACCTCCAATGGTGTTACACATCAAAAACTAAGTAAGCCACTACAAATCAACATTGATTAGTCTTAAATCTTTTTGTAAAATCACACTTTTAGGACAGGTACATCTACATAAAGTTCATTCCTTGGAATGTGTGAATTGACTACCCGGTTTGTGCATTTTTGTGGTCAATGCTGCAGTTGGTCTCTACTTTTGTAATAAATTCTAGGAATGCACTCTACACAAGTGGAATGTAATCTACACGTACTTTGGACAGATATTGTTCATGATTTCATTTGAAATATACTTTATGTTTTCAGACGTTAGATTCTTGTGTTCTTGTACCATACGTCAACAACAATTCTATCACAAGCTTTTCAAATTATACAATTTAATCATCCACAGAACCGCGTGTAATGTACCTATAAAACACGATATAAGAAATAGGGACAATTGTACTATTTTTCCTTCAAAATATATAAAACTAGTTTCTCAACTTATCAAGTAAATTCATTCCCTTAAATGGATTACAATTTACATGAATGAGTAATCATTTCAGATCATGGCTCACAAATCAACCAATTAAAACGCAGAAATACCATAAAATATTGGTACTGCAGTTACATTCAAGTCTGTTTGGCAGATAAAACTCACCAGTGGTAGAAATGGACCGAAAAGTATTTTGAAACATCTGCACAATGTTTATCTTGTTACACATAGTTTCTTTCTCCACCCAAGTAGAAGTACAACGTTTAATCATCTCAAATCTGAATAGCATTTGTACATGATAAATGTTCATTAACTCTAAATTGAACTTGAGTCATGTACTAGTAAGTTACCAGATGTAAACGAGAAGTTCTAGAACTATAAAAAAGATTTAAAAAGTTTGTCCTTCATGGGTAAAGTTACTTAATACTGTGGAGGTGATATTCCAAACCTTCCCTTTTGGAACTAGGCTTACCATCCCCTCCCCCAGAAGTCTGTGATGTAATAACAACTCTAGCAATGCAAATGATCTGTGTGCGAGAAATATTAACAATAACAATTACACATTTCAAACATGAGTGATCACTCTTTTCTATGGAATTGTAACTATTCAAATTGCTTTGGGAATATTTGAACTACCACTGGGCCACAACCGGTATTCAGACAGCTGTTTTTCTCATTAAGTAGGTCATGGTAGAAGAAACAGACATATTTCCGTAAATACGGAGAAAAATCCCTTCACCCTACCAAAGGTATAACACAACTCGCGAAAGCACCATTTATGTCTTAACAGGAAAGATACACATGACAAGACCTGACCATTATTACTTTGTGGCATGTGCGCTTCATAGTCAATACGTTTCCGAGTCGGACGTATCTGCGTTGCTCTCCGTGCGACTCCTGTTACCATCGGTGAAATCCAGGCTCGTGGACGGCCTGGTACGGCCCAGCTCTCCCGACAGGGCGAGGGCGATACGCGACGAAGAGTTTATCGTGGTGTTCCCGGGCGAGAACGGCATCATCTGGGCTAGGATAATGGCCAGACAGTCAGCGACCTTGTCGGTGGCTGCACAGCTGAGGGCTGGCGTGAAACCTGTTGGAATTGAATGGAATTTGAATAATTATTATTTTCTTTACAAGTCAAGAAAAAATAAAATCATATCACACAGTGCAATTGAATATGATAACAACATATAATTTGAGTAATTGCATATTGCCATCATTACATTACACAGAGATATCTTACATTGATTTTTACATATAAATATATACAACACTAAAAAGTGAAATTAAATTTTACGTAGGGGCTGGAATCATAAGTGCCATTTAATGTTGATGTCAGCGCAAAAAGTAATACTTCCAAAATATATATATCACTACCATTAGTACCAAAGTACTGTATACATGATTGTTTCACAATAATTTTGAATTTCAATTAATATAACAATCTTATACAGTATACACTACTGTACATGTTCGTATACAATGATTCTGTATCAATATTAACAGAATTAAAATAAGAGAAATAAATATATATCCTGATACTTCAGATAATGGATATTTTTGTCTGAATTTCAGGAATTATATTTTTCAGCCTTTATATTTGAATTCTGACAAAAGTCAAACATGTCATGCCATGGATTAAGATTCAACTCACCTTTATTATCTACAGCTAGAAGACTTGCTCCTCTTGTTATAAGGTCTTGCACTACAGTAACTAAACCATTGGATGCTGCTATATGTAAGGCTCTGGAAAGGCAAAGAGAAAAAAAAAACATGATTTACTCCATATCCTCGGAAAATACAATCAACTAACCTTACAAATGTGAGTGGAATGAAGTCAAATTCACACATGGACTGTAATGACCTTCTGCCGAGCATAAACAGTAAGTTTCACATTTGTATTTTCCATATGATTTGACAAAATACTGTACGTACATGTAAGTGAAGATCAAAATTCATTTTTGGTACTTTCTGAAAGGTCACATATTTATCTAATATCTCTCCAAATTTGGAGATCACAGATTTCTGTAATCAAAATATATTTCATTGGGTACGGGCAAACGCATCATACAAGTGTTTGTAAATTTGCCAGATTTATCTTCACAAAACAATAACACTCTCTGCCCCCCCCCCCCCGAAATAAACAAAAGACACTTTGATATTAATAAGCAGGTGCATACTTACGTTTGACCTTTAGAATTTGGCAAATTGATGATGGCTACATCGTCTATCTTCTCCAGAATCATCAGAACACACCCCTCATGTTTCTGAAATCCAAGCAAGATATTTTATCTGTCACGTTATTGAGTATACATTGTACAAGTACATATCAGTCACAAAAAAGAAAATGATATAATACACAAGTTAAAAAGCCTGGGTCATACTTAAATAAACGAGAGTATGCAGGGAACAAGTTACATAAATTACAGATCATAGACTGCAACAAAATGGCAAAATTTATGTAATGGAAAACCTGGCATGTTCAAAAACAACTTAGACAATATGGTACACTTTCCAATATTTCTCAATAGAGTATACAAGTTTATGTGATAGATGAATTTAACTAAAACTAAAATCTGATTGAGTAACATCACTTCCTCTTATCTAAGGGCAAATAATGGAAAGTGTACGAAAGAACAATAAGCATAAAATTTGTTTATGTCAAATCCGAAGCACATGAGAAAACATATTTGGTAAAACTGTCAAACTACAACTACAGTAATACCTACATGGACAATTAGAATAGATCATTATGATAGGAAATTGATTATTGACTATCTCTCTTCCCACCCCTGTTCATGTCAAAATAATATTTCATGACCCATTGCCACTGAAATTCTGTACTTTCCATAGAGTAAACACATGGTACATCTGGTTTTCGTAGCCAAACAGGCTAATTTCAGCGTTGCACGACTCCAGGATCAAAACTCGCGACTTTGACTATTTGTCGACTCTTGGCATTTGATTCTGTTGGTATGATCAATAGGTAAAAAGAAGCATACTACAACCTATACAATGACTGTCCAGTGTCCTCCTTCACTGATTTCAGTGATTTTGATGTAAAAGCAGTCCATTGTTGTCCAATTTCATTACCAAAAATAATGGTTGGTTCATTTTGAAAATTATTTTTGAACTTACGTTGTTTCAACTGTGATTACGATCATTCACAGATTGACTTTCTACCATAGTCCCACACATTGTCATTGATGTTATGGCATACATATGTGATTACATGGAGTCGATTCTGGCATTTCTAAAGTAGGAGTCGCGACTCCTCGACGATAGTCACGACACCGACTTTAACACTAGTTAACTTATTGCTCTTCCTACCTGTTGACAAGCTAAATGTAGAGCAGTATTGCCACTGTCATCTGCTAGGGTGATGTCGGCATTGGCTCCGGTTACAAGTAATTCTGTTGAAAAAACAAACAAATAGAAATAGAAATCAATACAGAAATGCTCAACATATCGTCAAAGAAACAAATAACAAAGACATTGGTGCAAAAAAATCAGGTTAACATGGACAGGTAAAAAAAATCCTACAGTTATTCAACTTCTGTAGGAGCAACACGCTTGTATCTCTCTCACAAGAATTACAAGTGTTATCGTCACAGAGCTGTTCTTCCTATTTTTCGACACAATAGAGAAAAATACAGTATGATTTACAGTAGTACACATCAACACACAGTTACAACGTTAATTATATTTTTAAGATCACAAGTTTTACTGATCACTTAGTTTCATTAACACATAACTGGAAATTTATGAGTTAGTCAATTACAATCTGTTAAAGGTATCATTTTACAATGTTTTCAGCTTGTATTCTTCTGTATTTATTTGTCGATTCAAGCACTACCATGTAGCTCAGATATGACAGTTTGACTTTTTTGTTTAAATTGAACCTGCACACTGTAAAACAATATGTTATGTACTGGGGCTCGTAATTTCATTTCATTTCATTTCATTTATTTATTTAATCATGGCCTACTCACTTCAGCCTATACAGGCTGTTCTTCCGTGAGTCCGTGACTGACATAAAATTACAACAATATAATTATATGATAAAAATTACAACAATACGTTAATGAGAAAAATTACAAAAATTCAGTGTGAACCGACTCCCTGCATTTACTGAAGTGTGATAAACAATACTACATTTTCTAAATCGTCCACGTCAAGGTTGTTCTTTATGGGGAGCCAAATGTTTATCCAATTGAATGAAATGAATTGATTGAATCTAATATAATTTAAGACAAAATACTTCACGGCATGTGGAGAAAATGTGAAATTTTAATTTCTTGATTCAGATCAAAACATTGCAAGTGCCTTTTCCTGTTTTGAGTAGAAGACTATACAACACAAACAGGAACGGAAAAATGAAGCAAAAATGCACAAACAATACACAAGTACATCCAGATATCACAGTGACATAACTGAACATGAAGCACTGACATAAACATACTGTAGGTACTTTGGAGATGTTAAGTATCAATTAACACATGGGCAGTTCCACGCGAAAGTGGACAAACCAAAAACTTCATAAAATGGCTTTATCTCAAATCATTTTACATTTCAGTGGTTTGATTGCCTATGAATTATAAAGAAATGATGGGGGTCATCATTTCTGCCCCAAATTTTGGTTCTTGAAAGCCATCTTCTAGGAGAAACAGCAACAGTACACAAAATGCTATATGTGGGACTACATATGAAAAATTCTCAGTTTTATGCAAAAAACAGCAAAATTACAATTTTTTCAGCAGTTTTTTCCTTGAAATAGTGTGAAGCATCTTAAAGTACAATGATAACTGTGTTGCTTTTCCAACAAAAGTTTATTAACTTGAAGATATTATTAGAATAATCCTGACGTCATTCCGTTACCGTCATTCCGTTACCAAACGTTAATCCACTAATTGACCTGTAATTAATTTGTAAAATTAGAAAATGCTTAGTTTCATGAATCAAATTATATGTAAGACTCCAATCTTCATATTTAGCACCTTTAAAACACAGTTGAATCATATAATTCACAGAGTTTTGGAAAAACATCTGTCTTGTGAAAAACCATGTCTCTTTTAGCGTCATTCCGTTACCAAGCTCATTATTATGCAAGATTCATTAACGGAAATGATTTTGTTGAAAAAAAAGAGAGAAATTATGTAAACTAGTAACATGCATAGAATTGGGTAGCATATTTGACATTGTAATAATGACTTTTTGTTTTACACTGGTAAGAAAGTCCAAAAAATGAGTCTGACTGTCATTCCGTAACCATGGAACTGCCCACAACCTAAATTTACATAAATGAGAGAAAGAAAAATGGAGAGGATGCCCGATATAACTCATTTCTAGTTTTGGACTCAAACTTTGATATTCTTATATATGATTTCACTATTTTTGTTCACACGACGATATATACTTCACAAAATTAGACACATTTACTCTCTAATTATTTGCTCACACTGCTATAAATAAAATGGCAATAATGATTAATACAAGAAATAATAGATTAAGTTTAATAATGAATATATGGATAGCACAAATAGTAACTCATAAGACACAAAAACAAAAAAATAGAATATAAGACCAACACACACTTAGAAATCAAAATCAATTAATACAAAACTAGTTGAATAAATACTTAATAAATATGCTATAACTGTCAGACTGTTTGACAGAATATGCTACAACTGAAAAAAAACTATATTTGAAATATAATCATAATCAATTTGCACGGGGTTGCATACATGTACGAACTAAAATAAAACAAACTTTTGGCACAACAATTTGAGACGATACTAGGCATGGTGGATGCCCCCTTACCATCAGGATAGTCTATAAAGTCCTCCACTTGGGAGCACATCAATTCTATGATGAAGCAGTAAGGTATGTGAGAACAGAGAGCTTGAAGAGATTAATGAAATGTATGTGTGGGACTAAGGAGTTGGTGCAGTCATTTGCTTTTGTTGTATGGATAATGAATTTCAAGAAATTGCAAAGGAAATCTACAATCACGCAAATGGTATAGCACCATTCATGTAAAGCCAGCTTCACATTAACTTCGGAGGTACCTAACTCACGGAATCACATATTTCTGTATACAAAATTTCATTTTGACTGTTCATAGACAATGGAAAGGAGCTTTCATTCAAACATTATATCTTAAAATTTCAAGAATTGATTTCAGATGTCTATTGCAGCAAATTTTGAACAAACTGATTCCCTTTATTTGTGATATATAACATAAATTTAGTAGCTGAAAGAAAGCATAAACTGCTAAATGAGCCTTTTCTGTTTTCTCATATTTGTTTTATTCTAATTATTTATTCAGTTATTTCTCTATTTATGTTATTTTATCTTTCTTTTCTTACTCTTTTTATTTGAGGGGGGGGGAGGGGCAGTTTGTTAACTGTATTTGGTTTCTTTACACATAAATCGAGCCATAAACATTGTCACAATGTGATAAATTGACCTATGAACCTGAAACAAAACTACATGGTAAAACCAGGAATAATGAAGAACTTTTTAACAGGAAATTTTGACAAATGAATATCATAATATGTATGACTTGAAACATGGGGGAAAAAAGCAGCTTTTCAGATTGTTAATCTATATTTGTTTGGTTGTAATTCCAATAATGTCATGCATTATTCTTACCGATAGTCCCTGCCGATCCATTCTCTGCTGCAATCATGACACAAGTTTTCCCTATCTTATCAATGATATTTGGCTGGCCTCCATGTTTGAGCAGCAGCTGCATGCACTCCACTTGATCGTTGAGGGCGCTAGCATGCAGTGGTGTCCTGTAAGAAAACAAGTCAAAGCAAACATATGAATACAAGTTACAGTTACTCCTGCTCACTAAACCACTCATCTGAAGAGACCGCAAAACTTTGAGTTCACTCCACTCATGGAGTCCACCACCTTTAACCCTAAAAAGGCTGGGGGGGGGGGGGATTCGCGTAAAATGTCTGCGACGCGCGAAGCAGTTGCCACGGCGTTTCATGACTTTATTCTCTCGAATGTCGCGCATCTTTTGAGACCAAATTTGCGACGACCGGGTACGCGGTTCCCAACTTACGTCACATTTTGTACTTGCATGTCACCCCAAAAATCGCTCAAAAACGTGATTTCGTGTACATTTCCAATACAAATTGTGTTTCAGCCAAAATTCATAAATGTATGATTATTTTTACTTTTATTGGTTGAAATTAATTAATTTTGTGCTGTTTATGACCGCAAAAGTGTCCCAGACAAATTTCATCAAAAAAACAATAGAAAACAAAAGGTTGAAAAAACAAAGAAATACATATTAAGAAATTTGAACAAACAATAAAATACATAGGAAATCAATTTTGATTCCGGATTTTTTTTCAAGTAAACATGTTAAGAATGCTAAAAGAGTGTCCAGACACGAAAATTAGTCGTGTTGGAGCTTTAATTAGTGATTTACAGCTTAATTATGATTTTACGCATAAATTAGCATAATTAATTGATATGAAATTAACTCCTGGTAATTAACTATACAGTCTTGTAGATAACATGATGGGTAACATGCGTGGCCTAGATTTTCGCGCGGGCGATGGAATCGCGCAAATCGGACAGTGGATTTCTAGGGGGGGGGGGCGGAATCTGCCCCCCCCCCCCAGACTTAGTATAGCCCAAAAAAGCCCAGCCTGATTGAGGTTAAAGGCCAGTGGATCTCATTTGCAAACATCCCGCAGACCAGGAAAAGATAGCCCATGCCTTATGCTATTGATGAAAGGCATGTCTGTAGGAATTTAGGGGCGGTCAGTAATGGCCTAGGAATTTGAAAAAAGCGAAAGAAAAACAATAGCCGTTTAGCGTAGTTCTATGGTAGAATTGTTTTTCTCGCGAGAAAAAAAATTCAAATCAGAGTCTAACGGTCACTATAATTTCCCTAAAACAGAGTTTCTAGCTCCTATATTTTGCTAACGGCTCCCAGATGGCATTTTCTT
>JZLH01S0232888.1:0-12560 GCA_001188425.1 Eucidaris tribuloides | reverse complement strand
AAGGCCTTAAATAAATTGCATTTCACAAATAGTAGGGACAGTGATTTTCTGTTTAATGGTAAATCAAAATGGAAAATCCAGTTATGTTCTTTACTTTTCATGTGAAAATTCATGGTATTCACCTTTGCAAAATTGAATTCATGTTTTTCTGCTGTGTACATTTTCTATGACAAAACGGAATTTCCATTTTCAGATCAAGCTGAAATGGAATTACAGGTTTTCAGAAACAGAACAGACAATTTTTTGAAACGTAAAATCACTGTCTGTAAAATAGACACGGTAATGATTCATTTTTATAATGATTAAGGTTATGCATCCAGTAAAATATGAATCATTTAATTTTTCACATTATATCATGGAATATTGGAATTGTTCATTACTACTTAACAGATATTATTGGACTTCTCCATTTAATACTTTGTTGTAGTGTCTTCTGTGTTTGTGGTGTTTTTAATCAAGTTGTTGTACATGTATCTCCAGATTTGATGTGGATTTCTGATGTTTTTCTTCGATTTTAAGAATTCCGACTTCTGGCATATGACGTCAAACAGCATTTAATAGTACATTTCTCATCACAAACAACAATTTTTGTTTTCGTGCTCAACCATTATCTCTCAATGCCCTTTGGGAAAAAAACAACAAATCAAAACAATTTTCTCTTGATGATTTTGTTATCCTTCACTTCTCTCATTAAATACCACTCTCTGTTTGCGGAAAAGCAGGAGCCCACCTCTTTAAGAAAAAAAAAAACTCTTTTCTATTACCATGATGCAGCTGAGGTTGCAAACATAAAGCAGTCGGGATGATTTTCATCCCATCAAGTTGATGAGAAGAAAAAAAAATGGTTGATGTTTAGCTAGCAGCTGATGTAGAGGACTAAAGATGATAGTGGGGGGGGGCGGGGTGGGGGCTTCTGCTTCCTTCTGGGGAAAAGTATTTTTTTTGTATTCCCCATGGCACCATCTCTTTCGCATAGTAGGATGTAAATTTCATCATGGTACTTTGTTCTACTCATTACTACGTACTACCAAACAATCTGAAGATGCAATATACTAGTATATGTCGTTCCTCTTCTCCGTTCGCATCAATCCCTACGACAAACATTCCGGCAATCTCCCTGTTGCTGCCGGAGTGCAATAGCTTACAAAATCAGGCACTTTTTTCGCCCTCAGGCGAAATTATGCGAGAGCTCTCTGTGTATGTGGTTGTCGGCTACGGTCTCCTGCAATCCGCACAATGCATTTCACAGAAATTCAGCCCCGATTGTCATGCAAAAGGCGAATCAAATTAAGGGGAGACGGAAAAATAAATCTCGGCAGTGGAGAGAGAGAGTAGGATCGGTGACAAATATGGAATGGATGCATGCATACATGTATAGTAGAAATGCTTAGTGACTCTTGGTTGAAACATCAGGGATATATCACTAAAGAAATTCTGCATGCTAATCAGGCCGCGTAAATACAATGACACTGACGTTTTCTGTGATTGGTTATGGAGATTGAAATCATCTGGCATCTGTGAATGACTGAATGTTTTGTATTCTGATTGTGTATTAAATTGAAAACTGGCTGGAGGCTTATTAAAAGTCAACATGAAAATGATAAAATTCTGCTTGTGATATTTGTAGGTAATAAATTCATATTGCACTACATGTGCATAAATGTACAGTACCCACAGACAAGGAGTTACTGTAACTCCTTGCACAGGACTCCTTCAGACACACACACTAGCAGAACTTTGTCTTGTGCATGAAATTGACAAATTGTCAAAATCAAGTTGAATCCAATATAAAAATGAAAGAAATGCAGTATTGTACATTAACACTGCATGTCATTTACTGTATGTAACGGCTGCACACACTCTAGCATATTACATAATATTGGGTATGACCATCAAGTAATTCTAGTTTTTTTAATGTGTTTGTAGTGTGTACACATGATTGTATACATGTACATGTACAAGTGGTGATGTACATGAAATTAAAACTAAAGTAAACACTCTGATAATTATAGGATAATAGTATTCTATCATTGAAATGTGACTACTTTTAACATTGACAAAGCTAAACTTGTGTACCGTGCAAGTTGTAATATCATATTAAATATTACATTCATTTTTCACTGAGACTAATAACCAGGATTTATACTAGGCAAAATTGCTGTTGGCTAGTCTCCACCGACTCCAAATCATGATCAAATTGGAGAAGCAGCCATTTATTTGCAGAGTGAGCAAACCATAGTTTTGCTGATCGAAAGCCAAGTACAGTGCAGTGTAGTACAGGAAAAAAAAATTCAATGCGATATGCAGATTCGAAGACACATATATATAATGTGGACTACGTGTGTATGGGAGAGAGTCCCTGAACAATTATTGTTAGCCCCCAAGATGCGAACGAAACCTTAGCCACGTAACGTGGAAATGTTCTCGTCTATCTCGTGCCTGCGGAAGCAGTCCTGTTGGCCCAGCTGTAAGAATCTTTAAAAATAAAATGGTAGATTTTCATTATGTGTGTGGAAAAAATGTGCAATAATGTGCAATACAGGTCAGATTATGTAGACAAGGATTCTTTTTGATGATTAAGATGTTTGAAAAGATGACAATTTGTTACTTAGCATTTCATACAACTACAAGAAGTGATAAAATGCAGATATGTAGGTTGAAGACAAATTTTGTGATGTTGATGGTGAAGTCTGTCTATGAAAATTAATACTTGAATTGATCTTGCAAATCTATTTTGAATTCGAGGAGTAGGCCTATTTTCAGGTACTGTACACTTGGGCTGGAAGGGGAATATGAAGGTCCCCCATCAAAGTACATGTATGCAGGGCTCCACACTAACTTTTTCATCACTTGCCCTTTGGGCAAGTAAAAGGATTAACTTCATATTTTTACCTGCCCAATAGAAAATTTTACTTGCCCAAAAATTTAAACAAAATAATAAACAAACGTTGAAAATCATTATTTCGTGTTAGCTTTAACCACGAAGGCCCTTTTATGGTATTGTAAGTTTATTCTAATTCTGAGGATGCAGAAAGTGTGATTTATGAATTTGAAGAGTCATAAACAAGCCATCATCAATGACAGGAGATAATGTAGGACAGACATACTGCATATTGGACATGAAAACATCACACACAGTTGATGTTTTAACTAAACCAAACACTGAAAATTAAGAAAATAATGATGGAATTACATGTTCAAGATTCAAGATTTATTCATTCACCATAAAAACATGTAAACATGTAAAGTTAGTTAAAACAAAATTTCATTCATATTTGCTTCACTTTGGGTAAGATTTGTGGACATTTTTCCTCATAAGATCAAAATTTTACTTGCCCAATTGGGCAAGAGAATTTGAACATTTTGATATTTTACTTGCCCGACATGAAATTTTACTTGTCCCGGGCAAGTGCTATTGTCGAGCCCTGATGTATGCAATGAAGATTATAAAAAGTTTCCATACCCATCAGGCAGCCTGTTTGAATTCATAGATATTGAGATTCATTTAATTTGCATTGTGACTATGATTGTGATGTGTTGGATTTTACATGTATGTTACATGTATACTGAGCATATAATGAGAACAGTCAGTAGATCTACCAGTAATGAATGATCTGACCAAACGTGTACTATGATGCACACTGTACAGTATGGAAATATGTTTCTATGGTATTAGCAAACTTAGTCATGTCTGATGAGTTTTACCATCACTTGCTTCAGTGTATGTGCCATGTAAATTTATTTCAGATTGGTATAAAATTAAAAAAAAATCCTTATACTTTTCCTTAGTGTATGCTTTTACAGGCATCATCAAACAGGTTTTGTGGTACTTTTAGCTGCATGTAGCATTGCAACAACATGTGTATCAGAAATTTGCATAAAATTTAAATGTGATTATGTATGTGGTATATACAGTACTGTAATAATATATTTTCATTATTTGAAATATGAGAGGGCAACATCAATCCTACTTAAAAGTATTTCTGTTGGTTGGGAATGAATACAGCCCTTGGCCATGTGTGAGCCACTACTGTCGTCTCGAGCCAGCGGCACAGCATGCATGCTCATAACATGTCCTCCATTTATTGTCCCCCATTCACACCACAACAAATTCACCCCGACCACGATGACGGCGTGGTCTGGAAGCCACTGTGTACATCTGCTCGGTCTGTTGCACATATCAGTTGCCATGGCAACAGCCAGCGTCATTTCTCATTCTTGCTCTGGGGTAGAGTAGAGTAGATTTTTTTTCCGTCCCCCTCTTCCTTCCTTATACTTTTTCCTGCCTGTCCATAATAATGTACATTTCAGGGGGGACTATCAGAAAATGTTGCCTTCGCGTGTATTTGCATTGGTGGTGGTGATGGATTGCTGACGCAAATAGCTCGGAGGAATACCGGGGAGCCAAGGCTACTGTGGATAATTAACGTGTTAAAATCAGTTACGGGGGAGAGGTAATACGATGATCGCGTCTGAGGGCTGATGATGATTCGTTGGTATGGACTCGTTTCTGCGATCATCGGCAGCGGAAACAGTGTAACCAGAATATGTGGGTATGTGCATGTCGCTCAGTCCGGATCACCTCTTGCGCAAACTGGATATCGTAAAAATGATTACGTTACATCAATCCAATCTGAATGCTGAAGGACGCCGATGTTTCAGAGATATATGATTTTGACATGTGTTGTCATACATGCCTTTCAGAAGGCATGGATTCTATCATCTGAAAAGATCAACAATCTTTAGATTTTTGATCCCCAATCAGCAAGTGGGGCCCTACTATTAGTGATTCTGGATTTGTGTTTGGGAGTGAACATCATTAATTACAGGATTGATTTAAAGCAAGACTACCCATCTGTGCAGGACATGGTCATCCCTTGAGGTAACTAGTGGTATGATACAGGTGGCATTAATAGTGCTTTAGATGGTAGAGTTCATTTGGCCAATCGGGGTCAAAATATGAACACAACCTGTTGTAGCACTGCAGATCTGGAAGAGTCAACTTTTATGGTAAATTTATTTTATTGTTTCTTCACAAAAAGTCATGAAGGATTACTGCATACACTGAATATTTTGCGCTGGTTTATTTTCTCGATTAAACAACTGGAAATATTTTTGCTTCCTGATATCTGTACTTAATGAAATTGCAATAAAATTGCAAACAATCTAGCTCTTGCAAATTTTCTGTCTTGAAGCAAAATCGTGAAATAAATTGTTATACATTTACTTGTAGTTCATTCTTTTTGTTTAGTATACAATTGTTCAAATCTGACTGGTATTGTAAAATTTCTCCAAATTTCTTGTTTCGTACAGTTCTGACTTCTGAGTTTCCATTATAGTTACTGGCAGCCGAGGTTTAGCCCAATTAGGCTAGTTGTCAGAAAGGGTCCAACTAATATTTCATTCAATGGCGTATTTTAATTAATCTAATGTTGCCAAATACGTATGGGGCATTTTTTGAATTGATTCATTCGTATAATCACATGTAAGTCTATTTTGTGTGAAAAGTTTGGATAACGGACCAACCTCTACTGTGTAAATAACACTTCTGAAATGAAGACAAGATTCAGCTAATGGGATTGGCAAACTAATGTAGATCAGTATCCACTTTCCAAGCAGTGACAGGAATACTGTATGTGTAAAGCCTGTAAATGTACCACAAATACCAATCTCTCAATGCTACAAGGCTGTAAAAACATGTTCGCAAGCTCGTATAACTGCAAAGAGTAAGGCATGTTTGGGCAGCTTACATTTAAGCCTAGAGTACAGTACTATACTGCACACAGGTGTGGATTACAGTACATGAAGTAAATGAGTACATATACTATATACGTAGTGAGCATGCATTGATTTGAGATTTCATTGTCCACATGCCTTTATAATAACATGTGTAGGCCTAATACTATATAATATACATGCAGACAAGCCATCACAGGGTAAAATGATGATCATTATTTTTTTTTATTAATTTCTCAAAATGGGACCTATTTCAGAGAACACAATTTTCAGGGTATACAGTACATGAAGGTCTAAACGGAAAAGGAGACAAATATATGTTTTTACCACAAACTAAACTACATGTACATGTAGGCCTACATTGTGTATTTTGCCCTTGAATAACAAAGTTTGGTAACAAGACTACTCCATGGGTCTGTTATTGTTTTCCCCATATCAACAATCAAAGTGAAGTACATGTATAGGCCTACTCACCTCCTTGCAATTGTTCACATAACAGGAGAGATAACAAAGATTACATAATTTCTTTCTCCAGACAGGATCCCATGACAGACCCAATCAGATTAGGTATCAGTTATAGGTCATTCAAGGTCACAGACTAGACACATTCCCCTCCAAGGCTGTGAATAATAAATTTGACACCTACAGTATATATTATGTTTGCATACCATGGAGCTGGTCTCTGCAGTGTCAGTGGTGTCTGCATACTGGAGGAACACTTAAACCCATTGCTTCTGAAATTCTCTAATTGCTTATCTGGTTCACATAGTCAAAAATGGGTTAATTGACTATGACTGTTAAATGGGGAAAAAGCCCAAGTATAATGGAAATTATTTCTAATGACATGATATTTTTTTTTTTATTAGCAGAGAGATGATATCACTATGTACATTTCCTATGTTTTCCATGTGTGATTTTCAGAGTATTAAAGGCATTGTATAACAATATTTCCATTTTTTTTAAATGTAAGCTGCATGATTCCCCATGCCCTTTGATAAGGTTTAAAAAATGAAGCCCTGAAAGTATAGGCCTACAGTTCAAAATGATCATTGAGTGCTTTTAAAATGTAAAAATCATTGAGAGACAATTACAGTTTTCCCCCATAGACTGCTGTGTTGCACAGTTATCATTGGCTGAGAATATTTCATGTGCTACTTTTTATCTGATTCTGTACATAGTATATTTTACAATTGACATCATAACTATCTGAATTTGTTGTGTTCCAGGGTGTTTATTTGTCCATTCAAACATTGCCAGATATATCAGATAGCAAATTTGATAATTTTTTTAATGGATCTTCCACAATGTTATGTAGTATCAGTATCTTTAATAGATGACATGGGACTACCTAATAGTCTGCAGGCACAGACTTTATTTTAGCACTACAATTTCACAGCGCATTGAGCCAAGACTAATCTTGTTGGCTAGGGCTTGTGTACGGAGCAGCTATAACACAGGGCCTATGGAAGTACTAGTCTGCAGCACAGATTGTTCAGACCCTGATTGGAGTAGCACGACGGATAAGGGTTTGTGCCTGCAAACTAGGACTACCTGTTGTCAGTAGAAATTTTTATTTCAACATTTACCAAAACTAAACACCAGGGAAAAATTAAAATTTTCTTTTCAGGGGCTACTTTTCCTGTTTCAGTGCGTTCCAGATATTCTTTTGTATTGAACCGTATGGTAATTTACGGGGGCTCTTTTACACACTTTGGGGGCTATTTTGGCCATTTCGGGGCGATATCACCCTGAGCCCTTGTGTATTTTTTTCCCTGCTAAACACTGCCTTTAATGGGTTACTTCTGCCAAATGGGTTTGACTTAATTTCTTACAAATACCAGTTATTACAGACCACTGCATCAAGTTTTACTACTTTGTTTATGGTGAGAAGGGAGGGGCTGTCTATATTCTATAATCATGCTGTGTTAGACAAAGCAGTTATTGATCATCAGATTTTAACATAAACAAGATGTATAAGATAAGATGATAAGTTTGTGTGGCAGATGTGTGTTTTGAAAAGCATTGGGGGCACTGTAAAACAATTAAACATGGCATGAGAATACTGTTAAGCATATAAAGTTGTCAATTTTTTGGCACGCTTCGCGCACAAATCTGTAATATATCACATGTCGCGCGTCTAATTGAAACGATTTTTTTCCTTCCCGCCCCCCCCCCCCCCCCAAAATCCGAAACACAGTCGACACAACCTAACACCGCCCACCTGTCTAATGATCTGGTGTCTCAGCGTTGTTCAAATGAATTTTGTATCATATTACATTACAGTATCTAGAACAACCTTACTACACAACGCATCTTTCCGTTCCAGCCTAACGCCACAGATAATACACTGACTCTAGAAAGGGTTCAATCCTCTAATACTTTTAAGCCCCCATTCGTGCCGGCAGATGAGAAAATACTCATATTCCATCACCATCCCAAAACACGGCTAAAAGGCCTACCATTTCAGCCAGCGTACCGACAAATGAATTCCCCCCCATTGCCAGGATATTCCCAAGAAGACGCAGCTAAAAGCCTACTATGTCCTACAACATGGTGCCAATCTCAATATCATTTGCATATAATGCATTAATAACTGGCATCCAGCGCTATTCACCAGGCATTCCAGAATCGCACCATTTCACTACCCAGTAAATAGCAAGCATATGCTACCCATCCCAAAGATGCGGAAGATTACCAGCACAGAACGGGAAAGGCAGAAAATTACAACCCTTTCAAGAATCCAGTGGCATAAATCGATAAACCAATATTAAACAAATAATATTTAATATAACCATATTAAACTCATTTTTTTGGCACACACATGTCAAAATCCTTTACGAGTCATTTAACAATCAAATATGGACAGTTACTGACTCTATTATAACGTTTTGTTCGAGGCAATATTATATGACTAATAGAAAAGTTAGTTTCCATAGATATTGTTTCATGCATAGTGATATGATAATAAGGAATACAGATTTTGTTAATTCTACATGCCATAAATCAGGTAAATTAATTTTAAACTACATCACCTGATTTTTGTTATTATACCGATAAATAAATAAGATAATAAATAAATAAATAAACAATAAAACTAAATACCATTAATACAATTAATAATATAATAAAATCCAGTCAAGAAACCATCTTTTCAAGCAATGAAAAAAAATGCTCATGTCCAGTAGAGGTGGGCCCATACGCTATAACACGCACCAAAACAAGAATTGTCACTCGCCATCTGCATTGTGAACCAAATCATAAGCTCAAAAAGTACTAACAAGAACCAACAAATATACAAAAAAAAGAATTTCATCTGAAAGCATACTTCAGAAAATCTCAATCACACCACGTCACGTTCTAAGCAGGGATGCATAAAAAAAATAAGGGTAAATATACAAAAAATGTATACATTTTGTCGATAATGATGACAAATCATTCACTTGCAAGTAAACATCAATGCTCAAACATTGATGATCATGTGTGAAAGAGCACATTCAACTTTAAGGAAATGTATCGGTTTATACTTTCGAACTTTCAGAGTAGTTAACAGCGTGTGCAAAATATGTTTAAAATTGTGTTGCGATTTGTTACAATAACATTAATTACACTAATTAAACAAACAGTTTACTAAACCTAATTAACAAATTTTAGAGATTAATTAGTAGAATATTGTTTAATAAATTAATCAGTAGAGTGTATTTAAAAATTTCAACCAAAATGTAGCCCTTAAGTAAACATACATGTGTATCCTTATATTCAGTACTTTCATGCTTCGTAATGTGTACAAGTCAATGGCAAGCATAAGCTACACCACTCATTAATTAAGTAATTACTGACCTTGAAAACAATTAATGTCACTTTATTTTCTTAGAATTGTTAAATATAACATGTGCTTAGTTAGTCAGAAACTTGTCAAAACTCTGTGATAAATATCTGCTGCAAAAAATAGTAAAAAGAAAAGAGTGTACATGAATTTGTAATTTTCCCATAGGGTTTGTACAGCTCCTCCACCGCTTATCCTCCACCGCTTATCCACCAGATTTACCATCGTTAACATTTTTGCATTTTTCACAAATTAAACAAAGTGTCATACAAGATTGTTACTCAGATTTCAAAGGCTGAGTAATTTTGCTGTAGAATGAGCCCAAATTCATCATAATTGGATAAAGAATAGCTCTGGGACAACAAGTTGAATGAAGAAGAGGACTAAAAAGTGTAACACCACCAGGTATTTGGGGGTCCCACCATACAACACATGACCAAATAACTTTTGTTCATCCACTATCATGATGGAGTCTTGGCATTACACAATAGATACAGACCCAGTAATAAATGCATCTCGTGTAAGATGCCTCATTGTGTAAGAGCCCCTCTAGCAGCAATTAACATTTTATGAGGGCATACTCTCCCTAGTATTGTGCATGTCTAGTATTTCACATTTGTATTCTAAAACGGTGAGAGCATTGTACGCTGTGGGTAGTGTTATTGTAATGTCATTTTGGAAGAGGCATTGGGGAGGATATGTGTATGATATCATCCTAATGTGTCATGCATTTTGATACACTGTGCATTTTGGGTCAGTCATCAAAACCAAATATATCATCTATTATATTTCTTTTACTATGTAGCGTTTACACATGGCTAGAAGCGAACATGTGGGGAATGTAAGATGTACCAAAAGAGAGAGAACATGTTATCATGCGAAGAAAGAATAGATAAATGAATTTGAAATGTGTTTTCCATTTAAATCAAGGCACATTTAGAGCAGATTGATTGGGCTTATGAAAACCTCATTTGCAAATTTTATATTTTTCAGGGAATAATTTCCATCAAAATCAGAACTGCTTTAGTGCTTTTACGAATTCCGGACATCGGATCCAATTACTCGTCATCAAATGTTACGATGACATCACTTCCTCTCGAGCCAAAATGTTGCGCAAGAGGAGTGTCAGAAATACGAGATGTATTTTTTGATACTCCTCTTGCTGCCAAAACAAATGATTGCTGACAAACAATATTTATTAAATTTCCAAAATGCTGATGAGAATTTCTGAACTCCCCTCGGGCTTACGCTTTTCTACACAGTACATTTATGTAGATTGCTTTCTACCCCTTCCTACTGTATGTCAGAGTCTTTTTTTTTCTCATTTTACATTTCCGGTATTTCATTTAGATATATATGTTATGAAATAAAATAATTTTTGATTTTTCACACTGTATAACTGTCAAAGAATTTTTGGTTTTTCACACTCTATAACTGTCATAGAATTTCTTTCTTTCTTTTTGTTTAGAATCATCTTTCAACTCATCATCATAATATTTCTCTGTACTCACAAGTAAAAATTTGACTTGACTTCATATGTGAAATTCGCATTTATTCAGCTTGTAACCAAATTGCATACCTTAGAAAATGAAGTAGTCATCATGTCAGGGACATTCTGCCAGTTTTAAATGTCAAGTTAGTATGGCAACCTGGACAAAATGCTCCTGCATGGTATAAATATTCATGAATTTGAATCGGTGGGGAAAAAAATCTCATTTGTTGGGTATACTACAGTGGTCTCAATTTACGTGCTTGGCTAACCTTACCAACATATTTACATGTATGGGATTGGGAGGTACATGAGAGAGTTTAACTTTTACGGAGTTGACAGTATGGCATTACTGGAATGCCAAATGACGAAAATAACCTTTTCTAACCAAATTCTGATGAATAGATTGTGAATGGAATAATAAGAGTATGACAGTAGTGATATAGGGATAAGTTAATCTTTTGGTGTATGCAGAAAAATTACAACTTTTGTGGTGGAATTGTAATTTTTCTTATCAGGGCATACTGGTTTTCTAAAATTATGAAATGAAACTTGCATAATATAGCATTACAAATCATTCTACATTCCTGTTGAAAATTTTAATAGACCCCCTCCCCCTTCCCCCTCCCAAAAAATTGATCAGGAAATGTTTTAGATAAATTAGTGGCATTGTATTGGAAGTGTAGTCATTTAAAAAAATTAACTTTTAAGTAGTGCTGTATCAAAAATGTTATTAAAATGACCATTAAGTTTAAAGTGATAGGCTAACATTGTGGAGCTTCAATTTAAAAAATTGTCAAATTTTGATTTCTGAACTACGTAGTAGTGTTCATATGGACAAATAAACAGCCTAGAATAAAAAAAAGTTTGGAAAGTTACATTGCCAATGGCAAGTTATGCATGAATAAACAATTAAAAGAGTTTAAATAGCCTAGGTGTACACACAGTAAGTCTATGGGAGAAAATGGGCAGGTGAATCCGATCAACTTACGCTTTTCACTTTTTTAAAGCACTAAATAATCATTTAGAAATAACAATTTTTTTCAGGGCGTCATTTTCATACCTTATCAAAGACAATGGTAACATTGGGAATCATGTACATGTAGCTCAGATTTTTTTAACATACATGTGGTAAATGTTAGCTAATACCTTTAAGTGTGAAGACCTAAAACATTTTTTATGATTTGTAGGTTTCAGATAATGGTTTTTGCCATTTTGGGTAGAAATATTAGTATTTAATTTGTAACCCCCAAAACACCTGTTTTTCTGCGAAAGTTAACTGATTTTTGCGAGTAACCAAAATGTCATAGCACTACTTTAATGTAACCTGGTGAAAATTGCAAATGTGAAAATCGCGTTGGGCTTGTGTAATAATGAAGGAGTACGGGTATGTGAGCGAGAAATCGATCACCTCCATCAAGTGGTCAGATGTACGCATAATGATGCATATCCAGATATTCCAGGAGGAGGAAGATGTGTGTGTGTGTGTGTGTGTGTTTGAGGATGATGGTA
>JZLH01S0232874.1:0-11210 GCA_001188425.1 Eucidaris tribuloides | reverse complement strand
ATATAAATTCCTTATAAAATGCTCTGAACACCTGCAGATAATCAAATAACATTCATGAGAGATCCATAAACCAGAGGAGACAGTTTCAAACATTGTCTTGGAACGATATGAACCCCCCCCCCCCCCCCCCCCCCCCCCTTAATTTTAATTTTCTTAACATTATGGGTTTCTATCTGGCATTTTTATGAAATTATGCTTGGTGTCCACCATAACAAATGGTTCCATCGAGTTAAGAGATTAGCTTATTTCTTCATGCAAAAGTTACACCTCCAAGTTTTAGGGTTTGTGTTACTTAACGACTATATCTGCCAGTTAAACATGGCTGTGTTTATTTCTTCGCGAATTTCTCCTACTCTGAAAATGCCATGCAACATTGTTACACAGTGTCCAAACGTGGAACATCCAAAAGTTTGAAAATGGCTGCCACAGTTTTAAAAATCTTATTTTGGATTGGATTTTATCATCTGTTTTATAGACCTTTGTGCTATAGATTTTTGTATATGATAATTTGATTGCAGATGAAAAAATTAACAGAACTGATTTACCTGTGAAAACGTCGGCCGGAACACGTGGTTAGATGGACACCAACATTTTCCCCTAATTTCAGTACCAGAATCTATTAGTTTTAGTAGATTTTGAAAGCAATTTTGCATTGTTTATTGTTTATTCAGGGAATTTCTTCAAATTGAGAAGTTTTACTAGGGTTATCTCATTGGCTAGTCCATATTCTAGCTCTGCCTGTGGAACATTTGTTACCAGAAAACAAGGTGCGACACCAATAGTAACGCCGTGTTCCACTTTTGGAAATCTTGAAATTTGAAACTTTAGTTACAATGTATGTGCAATTTTTCGCTTTTCGCCCTGCATACCTGCGATTGTGCCAACATATTAACACAGATTGAGCAAAAAAATATATTTGAATATGTAGACATGTGACCAGATGTTACCCTGTTTGGCATGTCACATTTTGGTGTCCTCAAATTGGCTATTTTTTCAGATAAAAGCCTTGTAAAAATGAAACGACTTTGTTCTTTAGGCCTAATTTTTATCTCATTACTATCTTCCACATCATGGATAAGGATCATAAAAAAAATAAGACATTTGACCTTTAAATATTTGAAATATTGACATGTTCAAAACTCTGTTGGAAAATCTCTCCACTATCATAAAATACTCTATTTAGTGTTTGGTTGGTGGGTAGCTATTGAATAGACGCTAAAGTAGGATAGCAAAAGGAAACATTACAATGATTGCACAAATACAAATATTGAACAAGTTAAAGTTTAAAGTTATTGCCGACAAAATGTTAACTCCAAATATATATATGATTTCGAATCGTATGAGTGAGTAATTATTGAATTACATAGGTGAAAAAATATGCATTATTCCACAGACATACAATAATTATTATTATATTATTATATTATCACTTATACTGCGCTTTTCCCATTAGGCCAAGCCGCTTACAATTGTATACAAATATGTAATCTTAAACTACAAACTGGTAAAAAGATTGGGTTTTTAATGCCTTTTTTGAATTAGTATTGATGAAAGACTGTTCTTATTGTAAGTGGCAAATTATTCCGTATTTGAAGCTGACACAGTAAATGTTCTATCTCGGCTAATGTGCGGTACTGGAATATGTTAAGACGGAGAGGTCCGAGCTGACCTAAGTGATCTGGTGGGTATATAAATGCAGACAATTGCTGTCTTCTGGAGCCTGGTCTTGAGTGTTCTGTAGAAAACAAGAGTAGTTGAAAATTTATTCTCTGTTTCAAGGGAAGCCGTTGTAGTGAGTTCAATAATGCAGTTAGTTTGGTAAAATCAATGTGTAAATTGAAGGACTGTTTTGAGAAAATACGATTGTGAATTTATGAACAAGGTAAGCAATTGCCAGAAGTAAGATGAAATTTGGTTTTGAAGTGTTAAACAGTAGGAGACAATTTTAAATCAGTTAGGTAACGCGTTATAAGCCTTAGGCACCTCTATATGTTGAAAGATTTCTTTAGGAATTGGCATCTACACCAAGTGTACGAACTAGATTTTCATTTTAACCAGTTACTTTTACTTCCTGTTACATCACTGAGCAACTTTCGGCTCGTAAAGTAGAGCTTGCATGTATTAGCCCTATACCTACATATGCGCTCAGATCAGTACTATTTCAAATCGTACTCTGCCTATGGAAGATGTCCCTTGACTTTTTGTAATGAGAGGTTCTGATACAGCAGCAGATCCAGAAAATTCTAATCGGAGTTGCCCTGAATGGCACCAACCCATATAATTATGCTTCAAAAACAGGTTGAGAAGAAAGAAGCATGGCTAATGGTATCTACAAAAATGAAGGACTCGTTATCTTATGATTATGTGACCGCGCATAAAAAAAAGAGAATGAAAAAAAAATCGGGGTGATGTATCACCCTCAACACTGCCGAATCGCAGGTTATCATCCATCATGTTAATCTTGTGTCATTGAATAAGACAAATTACATACAAATTATTTCCGAACAAGGATATCGCAATATGACGTGTCGAATGTCATCCCATGACATGAAAAAAATATAACTGATCTATGAGTCAATACTGTAAATATGCATGTATTTTAAATTTATAAAGAGGCATGATTCTCATTAATATTAATGTGATTATTGATCACGAGATTATCACTACACAGTAGTACTTTATATCAACATTGAAATATTCATTTCGCATGTTGGTTGAATGATTTATAATATAGCTCATCATGTTAGATTTCATAATTATATCCACGGACTACCCTCAAATCTTCCAAACAGATGAATCTGTATTGCTGCATTTTGATCGTAGTTTCACCATCATTTGCTCAACAGAACCCACGATGACAGCGGAGCCACCGAGAACTGAACAACCGGAGAGAACTGAAGCAACTACCACGGATACAGAGAGTGCCACGGAACCTGTCACTGAAGCGATTCCCACAACTTCTGTTGAATCAAGCGATGTTCCTCCCCTCGTGAGTGACGAAGGCACACAACCAACAACAGCTGCCCAGACGACAACTGCCGAAAGTGTTCAAACCGACGGTGACATTTTAACGGATTCATTGACAACAAAAAGTGATGACGTCACAACAGTAGCTTCCACCACAAAAGAGGAAATATCTCCAACTGTCCTCACTGCCACGGACACCAATGGCATGTCGTCAAGCACTGCCGATACTTCGATTTCGGAAACACCCGAGATGACACCATCTGAAACCACTGATGTTGACGCTACGACTGCAGAGGTGCCATTGTTGACCACCGACTCTGGACCCGATGTCACAACAGAAAATGCGCTGACCACAAAAGAAAATGTTGCTACGAGTACAGACGCAACGATCTCTACAGATGCAATAACAACCTCAGAAAATCCACTGACAACATCGAAAAATGTTGCTACAAGTAAAGACACAACGATCTCTACAGATGCAATAACAACCGATTTTGAACCCACGACTTCCAAAGAGGTACCTCTGGTATCTACTGGCTCTACAACTGAGGTTACATCTAGTGACACGACTGCACCTAGTGAGACAACAAAGGATACACCTACCAAGGCAACTACAACTGAAGTTGACAAACTGACGACGCAAACTCCTACACCCCCTGGAAAGACCACATCAACAACTGATGACGTAACAACAAGTAAGGTCATGACGACTGCGAAGGAAATACCGCCCTCTACGGTAGAAGTCAAAACCACAAGTGACGATGCCACGACAGTTGCCCCGACTACAGGTAATGATTTCAGTCTAGAATAAGGTATTCATGACAAAAAAGTGAAGAATTTTTTTTTCACGTTTAACGTTATTATGGAATTAGGAAGTGTGTCAATGATTTTGATTTACACTTACTTTTGTACATATTGTATAGACATTGTATGTGAGATGAAGTAGTATTTGAATTGTAAGGCTGTAAGGCTGCTATGATTTTTCTTTAAAAAATAATATAGATTAAAATATAAATTTGCAATAAATATAAAAAAACAAGAATGAATTTGGGCATTGATTTATGTCAAACATTTTAATGCTCACGCAGAGCATTTGTAGTAGGCCCTATTACGCAGGAAAACTTGATTTAGCCATAATTAGAATTTTGTATTAATTTCCACGTACTCCTACGACATAATCGCTTCGTTGAATTAAGACAATAACTCTTCATTAAACATTATTATATTGAAAAGAGTGTTTTGAAACAAACTTAGTAAACAATTGCATATTTAATAAGACTTGATACGTAAAAAATTAAATTGTATGTTTACGTTTCTTATTTAAGATCCATGTTTACAGTGCAACCTCCTGACCGAATATTGTGATGGGGGAACATGCGAGTGTCGACCTAGCAAATACAGAGAAACACCCGGAGAGCAATGCGATGGTTGGTATTGTATTTTATTCAGAACTCTATATGTATACATATGTGTTTACATAAATTTAGGTGACTATGGTACTAAAATAGTAGGGTATATTAATAAAACAAATGATTAGATGCTGTTCAAAGTTGAACAAGCTGCGTACGTTAAAATTAATCTTTAGAATGTAATTCTTAATTTTGGATAAATTTAATTTAGATTTTTAAGACAAAACTTATCAGTTTAGTACCATATTCCAATTACAGGTTTACATTCTTGACAAAGGATGATCATGACAACCCATCAGCATTTTTATGCTTATGTGATAATAATGAGGACTAGTATTTTATTCAAGCTGGATTTTTAAAAACTTATCGTATATTCTACAGGTCAGTGTTAATGCTTGTCTGATTACAGGTAACAAAGTTATTTTCACCTACAATATGTAACTTTGAATCAATTAAATGCATGAAACATGTAATAAACCATTTATGAGAAATAATTATGTGGTTCCGCCAACAAATTCACTGAAACACGTGCATTTGCAAATGCACATCTTTCCGTTATCGATATGAACGCATATGGTGTTCTGTGTCATTAATTAACAAGTTTGTCTTGGCTAAGTTACATTTGATGTGCTTGTTTTATTTTTCTGCTAATGACATTAATAGTATAAAACAAAGTAAGATACATAAACGTCTAGATATTTTTCTCCCTTTTTTGTTTTCTATACGCTTTCTTACCTCAGATGCGACATCCTTCATTCTAGAATTTCGAGTCCTGTTTACCGATAATTCCGAATCGATTTTCACAAATAGTTTGACAGACAGCAATAGCCCCGCGTATAGGCAGCTACAACAAGATATGACGGCAGCTGTGAGTACTTGACACATTTTATAAAATACATATTTGCATAAATATAATAATACTAATAATAATTTATATTATCACTGTTATTAGTATACAAAATTATATCAAATTTCAAAAGGAGAACAAGTATTATTTATCAAAAATAAGGCCAAATTATTATTTGTTAATACAATGGGGGTTTCTATCAACCATACAGTATGTAGACATGTCAAGGTCCCTGACACAATTCGCAGTTTTCAACAAAGTTCTTAAACAAGAAGAGGGATCTAAAAAATATACATGCCAAGTTTTATCAATCAAAAGAACACTTGTCTCATGATATTTTCTTACAAATGCATGTTTGGAGACCCACTGAACGTGGAGGCCCGAGAGATGCTTACTTTTCCTTTAGAAGATTCCCACAATAACTAATGATGGAGGACAAACGATAAAATCCTGTGCATCAGACCATGAAATGCTATGGCAGAAGGGCCCTGGCATATGTTCCCAGCAGAAGGGCTTTAACACTAAATTGCCTCTAACTTGAAAAATATAGGCGTTTTTCACATGAAAGTAAGGTGTGATGTTATAGATGCTTCTGTCAATCTGTTAAGTGCATACATCAAAAAAGGCAAAATTTCTCAAATTGGAGAAAAATTACTGTTTAGACCCTTCTGCCGGACAACCGACGCATTGTTGTCATGGTCTAGTGCACGGGGGTGCTACTGTTTGTCCTTCAGCATAAATTATTAGAACTCTCCATTTCGCCATTGGTTCCGACTTAAAGGTTTTGCGGCAATGCCCTGTTTTTTCCTCTACAGATAAACGCAGTTTACGATGTCTTACCCGGATACTTGGGATCAGAAATCCTGTCATTTACTAACGGAAGTATCATCGTAAACTCTGTGCTCTACTTCAACACTACAGTCACTGTATATAATGATACGGTAGCCTCCCGTTTGGACGAAGTGTTAGAAGGAGATACTGACAACATCAGCGGTGCAAAGTCGTCTTACACCCTGGATCCCAACAGTATAGCTGTAACCGGTACGATGAGGATTTATGTTATATGACTTGTGTGTAATCTGTAATACTTAAAGGAAATTCGAGGTATGACGTCACTCTGGTTCACAAAATTGTACGGACAATGACCGAACCAGGTGCCGAGTCTCACACCTGGATGTTACCAGGAACAGGAAAGACCCTTTGCCCTTAGTCGACTGTAAAGCAATTAACGGTTATCATTATGTGCATGTACAGAAAAAAAAAAATCAACTAAGAACAGGTTGTGTTTGAAACTCCTTGGGTTTATAGATCAATCCGGTTAATAAGAGAAAAAAAAACACTGTATCGCTTCGTCAACCACAGTGGGGCCATCCATCATAATGTCAGAAGATTGAAATTTTAATTTATGTGTATGAGTCGGTGTACCATTCGGTGTACCATTGGTGTACCAGTCGGTGTACCAGTCAGTGTACTATTTGTTGTACCAGTCGGTGTACTGGTTGGTGTAAGAGTCGGTGTACCACTTGTTGTACCAGTTACTGCACCAGACTGTGTACAAGTCGGTGTACCAGTTGGTGCACCAGTTGGTGCACCAGTCGGTGTAAGAGTCGGTGCACCACTTGTTGTACCAGTTGCTGCACCAGTCTGTGTACCAGTCGGTGAACCAGTTGGTGCACCAGTCGGTGTACCAGTCGGTGAACCAGTTGGTGCACCAGTCGGTGTACCAGTCGGTGTACCAGATGGTGTACCAGTCGTTGTACCAGTTGATGTACCTGTCGGTGTACCAGTCGATGTACCAAGTTGGTGTACCAGTCGGTGTACCAGTCGGTGTACCAGTCGATGTACCAGTCGGTGTACCAGTTGGTGTACTAGTTGGGGTACCAGTCGGTGTACCAGTCGGTGTACCAGTCGGTGTATTGAGTCAGTGTACCAGTCGGTGTACCGGTCGGTGCACCTGTTTGTCCTCAACGCCACATTAATTATTAATCACGAACCGGAACACATTGCTTTATACGCTCAATGTTGAAAGGTCCCCCTCGATCCGTATTCTTATAGTCTTGAAGTCTTAGGTAGATGATAGCGTCATTTGTCCGGCAGAAGGGTTCGAGCAAATGTTCCTGGTAGAAGAGTTTTAACAATGAATATTCTCTCATTTTAGAAATATTGCCTTATCTGATATTTGCACTTAACTGACAAAAGGATCTAAAAATATCACACTGCTTTTCCTGTGAAAAGAGCCAACGGTTATCAAGTTAGAGGCAATGAAAGATATGTGCACCAGGGCAATAAACGTCTTGATCCGACAATATATGAATATGGACAATGAAAAATCACCGTCATTTTGTTTTGAAACACACATATAACTGGAAAAGTAAGAAACATATGAATAATACTTAGGAAAGTTATAAACATGTATTGCAGACTAGACCAATCAACTAACCTAATTTACTAACCTAACTATAGCTGGAATTACACTGTTTCATCTCGTAAAGATGATTTAATAAATTTAGACCTTACAGTTGACATATCTCATGATAGCCTTGTTTGATGTTTCTTTTATATGAAAGCGGTTAATGAATGTCTGCTCGGTCGGGATGATTGTTCGCCGTATGCCAACTGTACAGATGAGGAAGAGAATGGCTTTTCGTGTACTTGTATTGAGGGTTACGTCGATTCCTCAGACAACCTTCCTACAGGCCTACATTGCGAGCCAGGTATGTATTGAGCCAAATGCCCCCACAGCCCCGATGCGTGTGAAAAAGATGCTTTGACAATTATAAGGGAAGTTATTATCATGTGTTCTTACATTGAACATTTCTGGTCTTTGAATTAAAAGAAAAAGTTAAACAATAATAGTCTTATGTGGCATGCCTATTCATACATGTATTAATTCTACGAGCAGCTTAGTATAGTTGAATAGTGGCATGCTAATTCATACATGTATTAATTCTACGAGCAGCTTAGTATAGTTAAATGGAGATAAGTGGCATGCTAATTCATACATGTATTAATTCTACGAGCAGCTTAGTATAGTTAAATGGAGATAAGGTCTAATGTATAATCTTTCTTGATACTGTGCAATTGACTTGATTGATTTTCATTCACATAATATGTGGCATTTTGATCTATAATTCTCATATTCATAAAACTCACTAATACGGTCATATTATTATTGTTTTTGGTTTCATCATTTTTCGATCAAAAGTTAACATTAGTTTCATAGTATTATTAACAGTACGTCATTTCCTTTCTTGAGCAGGATGAAGGACAATAATTATTTCATCATGAAAGAAAAAAAGTTTCACCTGCGATACAGTACGTCTTTCCTATCCAAAGTAGTTTTAAAACCAGCAGAACATAAATGACCACATTATTCCATACATGTGCGAGATAGAGGCATGAAATATGTTGGAGCATAGTTTGATTAACATTGCAACACCAATATTCAGGTTTATACACATTTTTTTTTTTTTATATAGACAGCCAAAGTAATTCTTCAAGAAGTGTGGGTGCATGTTCATATCTGTTGGCCCCAAATACAACATGAGCTGCACGATTTTGAATTATGGACCTCGCCGTGACAAAATGTATAAGAAAAACACGGTTGCCCACGCCGTTGTAACAAAAAATAAATAAAAATGAAAAATACAAAATCTGAGAGACTGAAAGAACGATCCTTAAGGAAAACAGTAACTGAATTAGTTATAATAAAAATCAAAGTGAAGAAATAATAAAATTTGAGTAATGTCGTTTAATAAAGTGTATTCTGCCTGACGTTTAATTACACTGCAATGTACTTTGTTTATGTTTTTCAGAACCAACAACGGAAACAATGGTAACAGATGGGGAAAAGGGCCCGATTTTAGGTGAAAATCCGAATCAAATAACTACTTTCTGAAAATTGATGTATTAAATATTACTTTTTTCATTGTATTGTTGTTGCTACTCCTGATGCTACTTCTGGTGCTACATCTGCTACTACGTCCACTACTACTTTCACTATTACTACTTCTACTACCACTGCAGACTACTACTACTACTACTACTATTTCTACTAGCACTGCTACTACTACTGCTACTATAGTACCATATCTACTACTACTGATAATTCTACTGCCACTTCTACTTCTACTACTACTACTACTACTACTATAGTACCATATCTACTGCTACTGCTACATGTAGTTCTACTACTACTACTACTACTACTACTACTACTACTACTACTACTAGTAGTATTACTATTACTACTTCCAATTCTACTTCTACTTTTACTACTACTACTATTACTACTACCACTACTACTTGTTTAGTATTGTTACTGTTGTTACTACTACTACGACTACTACTACTACTACTACTACTACTACTACTTTTACTACTACTACTACTACTACTACTACTACTACTACTACTACTACTACTACTATTACTAGTACAACTACTTCTTGTACTGACACTAATACTACTATTGCTACTATCTAATTACCTATTCACTAAATAATATCAACACGATATATCTTAAATAATATCCACAGTTGAAATGTTTGATGCTGCACGAAATTTTTATGTTTTACAATGTACTGTAATATACCAAATTTAGTTCATTTATTGTTTCACTTTGTCGTACAGAGTTATGGATGATAATCGTCATTGCTGTCGGAGGGGGCGCTATACTTATCATCCTTACAATAATCATTCTTTGTTGCGTGCGAAGATCAAGGAATAGAAGGTTAGGTGATAAGGCAGACAATGCGGTCACTCCAACGGAACTTAATTCCAACAACAAGGTACAGCGGACTTTATCAATTATCATCGGATTAATTCTTTATTGTATTCGTTTGCACGCTGGAAAAAAAGTTCATTCAGTCAGTCATTTAATAATTCGTCATGTGGTCGGCAGAAGGACCTTAGCACTAAATTGCCTCTAACTTGAAAACCATTTTTTCTCACATGAAATCAAAGTAATGTAAAATTTTTAGAGCCTTCTGTCAATCTGTTAAGTGCAAATCAAATAAGGCTATATTTCTCAAATTAGAGAAAAAATACCGCTAAGGCCCTTCTGGAGGAAATATATGCCAGGGCTCATTTGCCGGCTACATCCTTCTAGATTAGCCCCAATACCTTTACTCAGAATATTAACATTTGTAAACGTGTAATGTTATTACGGATTACAAATTGTAAAAGCGCTAACTCTTAACCTAAAAAGCCTCCATTTCTCCGTAAATCAAAATTCAATTTTCAAATTTTCTATTTTCCGTGTTACTCAAAGTGACGTATAAACACTACATATTACCTGACACTTGCATGACTACAACTCAAATTGTAGGTAATTGACATACCTTACTGAAGACAACCTGGGTTGAGGGGCCGCAGATGGGTTGGCTAGGGTGATTAAAGTTACTTTAATGCTTAGTAATGGTATTATTTAGTTAAAGAATGATTTTAGACATTTTAGTATTTGTTTATTTTGTAATTAACTACCAATTTTAAGGTTTACTTCAGCATTATATAATTTCCCATTTACCGTGTTAAACTTCTCATTTCCGTGTTTTTTTTCCGTATCACGAAGGAATGGAGGTTTTATCTTAACCCCTCAAAAGGAAAAGGGCGCTAATGTCAAAGGTTTTTAAAGTGTTAACGACATTACCCTCTAAGATATACAGTATATATCCTATTTTATTCTTAAATAACGTTATGCAACCTGAAAATCGTACACGTTATTTAGAAAAAAGGGGTATTTAATCACCAATACTTGAATAGATAACCACAAGTCCGGGATATGGTCACTAAAGCCAAAGTCCAGGGAAAACTATAAGTCAAATTTGGATTTAATTCTTTGTTTGGAATATGATTACTTGCTTGTACCTTTATCACCACAAAACCGGATTTTAAAGACTCCAACGATAAGTTGAGTGTTAATTTTGGACTAATCGCGGCGCGGTCCTTTCCTGGACTTTGGTATGTGGGGTGATATCCGGGTCTAG
>JZLH01S0232824.1:0-12659 GCA_001188425.1 Eucidaris tribuloides | reverse complement strand
CACTAATGCCGACCAATTTTTAATTCACGCGCCCAGTGACCAACCGATCTCCCAGTGGCAAACCATCGGCGACAGGGTGGCGACCGCTTGCCAGCCCTTTGATTTAGCGGCTTCGATTTTTGGCTTAAATCGTTCGACGGCGACCGCTCGATTAGGTCGGTGCCCGGGTGGCGCCCGCCCAGGCACCGGGTGTGGGTTGGGCGGCGAGTGAAATCGAGCAGGCGCCGCCAGAATTTTGCGCTAATACTTCAGCAGAGACCGACCGATGCCCTAAAAACCTGCGGTGCCTGGTGACCGGGCGAAATTGGCTAAAAACTCGCCGCCCGGCCGCCGAGCAGGCCAATTTTTGTATTTGTATTTCTATTTGTTCTATGGCACACTGTGACGCGAGAATATTTTGGTGTTCTGATGATCGCTGGAGTTGAAAAAATAGCCAATTCAGGAAATTACGCTGCCTCAGAAAAATAGCCCTAAGATCCAAACACCTCAATCAAAATTAATGATCATGGTATCAATTGGTTGAAAAAAGAATGTTCTAACCCATGAAATTATCACCAATGACATTTTGAGGATGATGTTCAAGAAATTAATAATCGCTTGTGTAGCATTCTTTCTGGGCCATGCTGTATAGTTTTCATATGAAGTCCTATAAGCCTAACAAAATATTTTCATCACCGTTTAACTACATACAATGGACAAATTTCAATATAAGTTGCTTACTATCATACGTTCCATTAGTAACAGCCTCCTTGTTGCTGCCATCCAATCCCGCACGCCAAACCTTGTTGTCATCCCTGTCTGTCCAGTAGACCTTCCGCTCTACCGTGTCGTAGGTGACACCTTCTGGTTTGGTCTCAAGACTGATTAGCTCGGTGAATGCAAGCGTGTCAGGATCAGCAACATATATTTTCTTCCCAGTGTCGTCTGTCACAAATATGTAGGCAGTAGCAGAGGTCTCTGTATGTAAAACACATTCAAATATTATACTATTTGTATAAGCTGTACAAGTATTCAATTTTACGTACCCAAAATTAATCAACTGTACTTATAGTGAAGCTATTAAACATTATCAACCTTGGTGTCTATGTAGAAAAAAATTAAGCTACGCAAAGCGTTTCATATGTCTCGCCTGCATCTCGCGATTTCAGTGAGAACGCATTTCAAAATTACGCCATTTCAGGCTTTCAGGCTTTATTTCTCATTTTCGTTGATTTTTCTGATGAGTGTAGAAAAATCATGAATACATGATTTTTTTTTTCTCCGAAACCCAGGTCCAAACTTTTCCCCGGTCACGTCATCCGCCGAAAAGTTGCTATGCACGACTACATTTTGCCGTCTGCTAAAGAAAAATCTATTTCATGTTCCCCCGTCACGTCACCCGCCGAAAAGTTGCTCTGCACGACTACATTTTGCCGTCTGCTAAAGAAAAATCAACATTTATTTCATGTTTTCGTATAGTTACTTGACATTTCAAACACCCCCTTGGCCCTTTTGACAAAAAATGCATGAATTTTACCGAATGACACCCCCCCCCCTATTTATGCTTCCTTCATAATTTTGTGGGGGCACTTGCCCCCCGGCCCCCCGTAGCTACGCTCTTGCTTACAACATTGCTTTGCCTTTGGACAGTAACAATAGCGTGCATTCCGACAGGTGTGGAATCTAACCGTTACACACACAGCACAATAGAGCCGACATAAAATTACAACTTGACACTGAATCTAGCACAGTACATGTACATGTAGACTGAAAAATCCGCCCGTTCGAAGCAGTTATTTAACAATTTCTAATCTTCTCCTAGCTTTGTAGAGAAGAGATTCAGTGTAGCCAGACGTAGTCTCAGCGGAACAAATCTCGACCGAAAAAGACTGATTTTTCAGTCTAATGTACATGCAGACATACTGTAGAGCGTTTCCCCTACGAGCCGAAGACCTCAAATTACTGTAGGGGTTTTCCGCCTACGAGCCTAAGACTTCTGAAGAGCCAATGAGAACGCGGTAACGGCTGCAACTTTTTATCTACAGCCAAGCGAGTGATAGGAACACTGTCTTCCAGTTACGTATGTACGTATACCAGCAAGGCGACGGTCGCCCAGCTACGGGATATGTTCACCATGCCTCTTCCGGGCTACGCTCAAAAAATGCGTCAGGTTTTGGTGCCGTTTCTATAATAGATTGTGATATTTCGATGATACCACAATCTAACTCAACTACAATGATAAAAATACATCCTATTGTAAAATGGAGGAGGAGCATAAAAAGACGACGAAAAAGAGGAGAAAGAAAAAGAAGAACAGAAGAAGAAGAAAAAAAGATGATGATGACGATGATGATGATGATGATGATGATGATAATGATGATGATGATGATGATGAAGAAGAAGAAGATGATGATGATGATGAACAAGAAGAAGAAAAAGAAGAAGATGATGAAGAGAAAGAAGAGGAAAAATGATTAAAAGAAGGGGAAGAAAAAGATTAAGAAGAAAGAGAAAAAAAGAAAATAAGAATTTTAAGATGGTGGTGGTTTGTTGGTGGTGCTGGTGCTGCTGCTGTTGCTGCTGCTGATGATCATGACGACGATGTTGATGATGATAATGATGATGATGATGGTGGTGGTGGTGATGTCCGTGATGATGAAGGAGGAGGGGATGAATACGGAGAAGGGGAAAAGACACACAACAGTAAGCACACAGTGCTGATAAAGAAACGCGATACCTTTTTCGCAGTTCTTTCCCTTGAATCCAAGCTTGCAGACGCATATGTAACTCTCGTCTGATTCTTCACATTTCCCTCCATTATGACACGGAGAGCTTAAACAATCTGCAGTTAAATGAATGTTTGGGAAAAACAATGTCAAGCTTTATAGTATCCAATACATTTCAGTGGCACTATGCCATGAAAGAATACACGCTAATAAGTGTAGAATTAAACGATGAATGTTCAGGCCCGTAACCAGAATTTTTTGGGGGAGATTCGAAAATCTGAGTGACTGGACCTTTTGCGAGGGAGCAAAGCGACCGAGCCGGGGGGGGGGGTCTGGGAGGGGGAAAATTTTTGGCATTTTGAGCCCCCAAAACAGCGTTTTGATGCCTATTTTTTTACAGGTATAATGGCAGTATGATTTAACAATAAAAAGTTAATCAACCAGGACAAGCCCAGCACAGACAAGGTACGTGTATAATGCCAGACAAAAGTTTAATATTGCTGCAGTAAATATGACCTATAGTTACGCTCGAGTGAATTTAAAGATGGACATGACTTGATATCTGGGTGTAATTCATTCCAGATCTTAGACCCCCTATAAAATACACTTGTTAGACCAACATTAGTTCTATTTAAAGGCAAGAGATAATCAGCACAGCTATGAGTACTATAAGTATGGAATTGGTTATTTAGTTGAAATTGCATAATAATCGCCAATGGAACACGATCGTTATGACATAAGAACATGAATATTACAATATTGAATTTGTTCAAATCAAATACTGTCAGCAGACGCAATTCAGCAAAAAAAGTAGAGGTGTTGGCAAGATAATGGGCATGATGGAGGATTCTTACAGCTCTTTTTTGGAGTCGAAATAATCGCATCATGGAATAATTTGTTGAGTTCACCCACACAATGTTACAGTAATGAAGATGGGGTGTAATAATAGCATTATAAATCATGCGCAGTATATTTTGAGGAAAATGATTCAGTTTATACAATATACCAATGCATTTTGATATTTTGTTACATATCATATCTATGTGTTTATGCCACAACAATTTTGAATCAATTTGGATTCCAAGAAACTTTACTGAATTTACAAAATCAATTCTATCTTTGTCAATAGATATCAATAAATTACTTGTTTCTATTGTTTTATTTGTAAAAAGCATGCAATGAGTCTTCTTGATATTCAAGACCAACTTATTAGTAATTTCTGTATTTCAGTATTGAACTCAGCAACCAAAGACTTGAGATTGTTATTTGACATAAACATGCTAGTATCGTCTGCAAATAATATTAATTGTAATTTGAGGCTTTCCACATATCATTTATATAAATCAAAAATAATAAAGGACCTAGGATAGAACCCTGAGGCACTCCACACCCCAGGCTGCCAAGATCTGAAGCAGTATGATTAACTAATACATATTGACTACGGTTTCATAAATAGCTATGAAATAAATTCAAGGGAACATCTCTGATACCATAGTTTTTTAGTTTGTCTAATAATATTGAATGATCTAAGGTATCAAAAGCCTTGCTCAAGTCAATGAATAAACCAATCAAAAAATCATTTGAGTTGAAAGCATCTCGAACTTTAGAAACTAAATCAATAGCTGCATGGGATGTGGAGTGCCAGGTCGAAAACCATACTGGCAGTTTGAAATTATATTATGTTGATTTAAAAAAGTTGATAAGCGATTATATATGCATTTTTCAAGTATTTTGGAAAATAAAGGCAATACAGATATTGGTCTATAATTATTTAATTCACTTTGAGAGCCACCTTTATAAACCAGAATAACTTGTGTGATTTTTAACTTTGATGGAAATTTACCAGTTACAAAAGCACAATTAAAAATTTTACTCAATGGATAACATACGTGAATAATATGCTCAACTACTTTAATATCAATTTCATCATAACCAGGGCTTGAACCTTTATCAAGCGATTTGACTACATCATTAATTTCCCCAGGTGTTATTGGGCTTAAAAATATTGTTTCGGAATTTGAATTTAAATACTGCATATAACTCCTATCTGAACCATCATTTTAAAATTTATTTTTCAAAGACATGCCAATGTTTCTAAAATACTCATTGAATACTTCAGATATTTCTTCGTTGTCATAAATCACTCTGTCACCAATATCGATACTTTCTATTTTTGTTTGTTTCTTTTTCTTACCAAGTGCTGTGTTTATAATTGTCCAAGTTTTCATTAAATTGGACTTGACTTTAGAAAACAATTGTTTGAAATAATCATGTTTTGTTCATTTAATCTCATTATTAAATTTATTACGAAAACATTTATAAGTTCGGTCTTTATAATCTGTAGGATTTTTAATATACTTTTTATACAAGAGATATTTTTTATTGCACTGTTGACGCACATTTTCATTGAACCAATGTTTATCTCTCCTTTTTTTAAATGGCTATGTATTCTAGGAAAATGTGCATTATATAGTTTCTGAAATTGGAACAAAAAATTATCATAATTTAAATCAGCATCACCTGTATCAACATGCCATACAGTCTCAGCTAAATCATGAGCGAAATTTTGAATATGACAAGGTTTTATAACACGTCTTGTATATACATGATCATTTACTTCAACAGTGTTATTACTCAGACAATAAATTGGATAGTGGTCAGAAATGTCAACTAAAATAACTACAGATAATAAACAACAAGTATCATTCGTGAACACATTATCAATAAGAGTGGCCGATTGAACAGTGATGCGTGTGGGAAGGTGAACAGATGGAAACATTGATTTAGTCAAGAACACATCCAAAAATTCAGTGGCTTGTGAACAAGTTTCTGCACTGAGTACATTTATGTTGAAATCACCAGCAAAATATAAGATTTTGTTTTCCTTACTTATAGAGAGTAATATTAAATTCAGTGATTCAATGAAAGATTCAAAATGTGAGTTGGGTGGCCTATATATAACACCAAATATAACGTTCTTGGGTTTCAGCTTAATTTCTAAAAATATACATTCAATGAACTCTGTAAAAATATCTTGATCATCTCGATGTGAAAATATGATATCATCCCGAAAAAAGGCACCAACTCCACCCCCTCTACGTTCAGGACGTGAAATGCCTGTAAAAGTATAACCATCAATATTTTGGGGTAATTCAGTATCTCTTAACCATGTTTCAGTTAGTCCAATGGCACAAAAATTCAAATCAATACCATGCAAAAATGTATATAGATTATTAAAATTCCTTTTAATACTTCGACAGTTAATATGTAGGCATGAAAATTTACTACATGTACCAATATCATGTCTATTTTGCTCCTCACAAACAAATTCATTTAATTCACTTGGGAGCAAGTACCTTTGATTTGGAGCAATAACTTCATCCTCACTTTCAATTGGAGATAAATTCATTTTCAATAAGTAAACATCTTTCAAAACGTTTTCATACATGTGTTGGTCAGGCATTATACAACTATCAATCGTAAGACGCACCCCTCGACCCCCGGGAATGGTGCGTCACTTGTCAAATGTGAGTCGGATTTTCATATACCATGACGCACATGTGTGTCTCGACTATGACGGACCATTTTCTTACAATGACTGTGCCTAGGCCTATTTAAACGTATACAAACTGACGCACCCCATTCACATGCTGTGACGGACCAAATGCTTCCATGACGGTACCCTGCGTCATTATTTGTTGGTAAATGACCCACCCATGACGCACCATTCCCGGGGGTCGAGGGGTGCGTCTTACAATTGATAGGTGTATTACACAAATAAATATAACTATACAAAACACATAAGGATTAGGACATAAAATTAAATCAGACACAATGAAATGAGGTTTACTACGCTTACTTTTTCAAACCGAATGAATTGGATCCACCGGGAAATGGCAAACATGGACAATACTATATTGCATCTCAAAAATACAAAAAAGGCAGTTGAAGACTATATATCAATTATCAGATCAAATGAATCATCTTTTACACAAGCCAAAAAGTACATGTAGATCATAGTATGTATGTAAGAAGTTATGCACAAAATATAATGCAAATGCATGAAAGATACTAACAAGAATCAGCCTGTCTCCAATTCTTACAAAAAAACAAAGCAATTTATACAGTGTATTATTCTGCTTCTCATTTTCTTCAAAAATGCTGAAAGAGAGACTTACAAAGCAAAAAAAGGTTACATCACATGTCTCTTGCTGTTGCCCAAAACATTGCACAATGTCCTGGGAAAACAATGCAGAATAGCAAAGAGCAGTGTATCTAAATTTCATCTCTCTTTCTTGTCTAGAAAGTGTGTTGGATAAGCAGATAAACAATAGATAATAATATTAATAAAGAAAAAAAACACCATGTAATATCTCATACACAATATCTATAAAAGTGTTCCCTGCTCATGACAGGTGAGATGTTTATTGAGGGCAAGATATAGGCAGTGTTGATTATTACCGAATAGAGTTCAGGTCAGAAATATCCTTGATGAGCTTTCTGCTGGAATGTCCATCACTCTCATTGATCAACGCGAATATGCGGCTGTCATACGACCACGAAGCTGTCACTTTCGGGTGTTTTGAAGTCCGGTAAAGAAGATCTGCTTGTTTTCTGGAGAGGTCTTCGATGATGACAATGCCAGAGCCTTTCAAATTCTTGCAGTTTTGCATCATTTTGAATTTTGGTTTACAGGAAACAAACTTAACTATGATCGCGGGTGGTTGCATCAGCATAGGATTGAGATCCAGCTTCAGCACTACGGCGAGATGGCAGTCGGTGTGAGCGATCAATTTCAGCTGGGGTGAGGTCGACACCGATTCTCTTGGCGAGGTTACATACGATTGTATCGGTGTCTTCATTAGGCGTGACCTTTACTCCTAGAACACGTATATTATTGCGACGAGAATATGAATCTTGGTGATTGAGCCTGGTAGTGATGTAGATGTAGTGTTGGGTTCAACGGTTTGCCTCAAAGTAGGAAGTTGGTGAAGCTTTGAGTCGATGCTGACTTCTAGATCATGGAGTACAGACAGCTTCTCGTCGAGGACATCTGAGATATTCTGGCGTTCAGTCTGAATAGCTGCAGCCAGTTTAACGTCAAGAATTTCGGAAAACTTCTGTCGCTCCTTTTCCATAGCTGATGGGACTGCCCGCTCCACCACTGCTTGCAAACAGCGGAGGTATCCAGGACTGAATGAATCATCATGATATGTACGTGAGAAAGTACTAAGAGGAGTAGACAGAGGTACACTGTCCGTGTTTTGGGGAAAACTTTATCAAAACTGACATTTTCCTACCTTCCCCATACACAGACAGTGGTATTACGCATGAACACCCTCGGAGTTGAACAGGCGACCAAAACTAAGCGATGATTTTAATTTCCCCACTAACGCTTAGTTTTAGTTGTCCTGTTGCCGTTAGATCCATGTTAGGCAAAAATAAACTTACATCTAACAATAAAAGGCAATGACATGCCAAGGACTTACCCAGTTTTGTTGAGCTACATGGCCTCCGCATCTCCACCATTACAGAAAATGGCATTTGATCTATGCAAATTTGATGAGATGACCTCTGATGACGTCGGCGCAGCAACGCGAACTTGTTGTTGTTGTTGGTAGTTTTTTATTGCATGAATATAGTGCGCGCGCACAAACGGTGGGGAAGCAGACAACTGTACGCGACTGTACCCAACTAGTGTTGCCAGTTGTAATTTAGTCACCAAATTGGTATTCTGGGGGGTAATTGATATAGATTTGAAATATGTTTAACATTGTAAAATTAATTTAACACTTTTAATAATTTTTAATGTATAAAATTATTTGAAAAAAGAAAGAAATTCGACAATAACCTTTCTAACACTGATGTATCATAACACAGTACACACACATACGTGTTGTTGTTGTTGTTGGTTTTACTGGCGTTTTGCATTCTTTAAAGAATATTTACGCCAAAAGTTGCTATAGATTTCTAAAGTTTTTTACTTTGTTTTTTTTAATCAAATTTCAATACTTCATTTTATTATAATTTGTTTAATTTTGGCATAGAATAGAAGAAAACGAAAAATATTCCTAATTTCATGAGGATCTCGACCAGCTATCAAAACGGCCACACGTATGCACACGTACGACATCAATAAACGAGCTTAAGGGAGGAGGGGCCTATCTGAATGACGTCATTACAAGGTGGCTGTTGACAGGTGTAGTTTGAAATGCTATCAAGTGGAGAAAAAGCAAGTTATTTTGGAAGAAGATGCCATAACGAGACGCCTACCTACGGCCTAAGGTTCGTATTTCATATTTATTTATCCTTTGTTTATAAGAGTATTTGCGAGTGTGTTTTAGTGGGTGCATTACAGTCTGAAAGGGTTGGGCAACCGGTCGGGCTTTGTCGTTTGCGTTTTACTGTACGTCGAAATGACTACCCAACTCACATTTTGAATCTTTCATTGAATCACTGAATTTAATATTACTCTCTATAAGTAAGGAAAACAAAATCTTATATTTTGCTGGTGATTTCAACATAAATGTACTCAGTGCAGAAACTTGTTCACAAGCCACTGAATTTTTGGATGTGTTCTTGACTAGCAAATGACTATGCCATCTATCATGTCTATGCAGACTATGGACATGATGGACAGGTTCCGTGACCGAGTCTAGGACGTAGATTAGGTTTTCCAATAGCTGAGGGATTATCAGCGGACATGATGATCAGACTCGGACAGATGTACTAATCAGGCAGATAAGTGTAGGTTATTATAAACAGAGACAGAGTGGCGTAATGGCGTTGTCGTTACAGCCCACTCACGAGAGCACACCATAGACTTTTCCGTCGACAGTGATAGCCCGATATTTGTAGATATTTATTTCCTACAAATTTTCATCTCCACATTTAAAATGAAGCTGAAATTTTAAAAACATCTTGACTTACCTTATTAATCACAAGTTGCTGTTTGGTCGACCATAAGTCACAAAAATAAAATAAAAATGTAACCACTGCACCGGAATCTGCCTTTAGATAAAAAGCAGCTTGGCCAACGTGCAGCAAATTTCTGGTCGTGGTCGCATTACTTTTATAGTTTCAGACAACCCGGCCTACCGACAGCCCGATCCACAGAGAACCCGGCCACGCCTGCCGAATATCGGACGGCTCGACGTATCAAACATTGGTACGCCAAGCCGGCCGAACAGGGGACCGAACAGTCCACACTAGCAAGCCGAGTTGGCGTAGGCCAGGTTGTCGGTGAGCCGGTTGTCCGAATTACATTATTATTGCGCCACAGACTGGCGGAGTAAGCGCAACGTTGTGCGATGGCTCCTAGGTTTGGTAAACAGGCACTTATATGAAAACGAACGTAGATGGCGTTATTCCAATGGAGACCGAGTCAGTTGATAGGCAATTACGGTCCACAGACGACTGGGACAAATCTATGTGAGGTGTGTGACGTCACATGAAAAATGCCGATGAAGCTGTCGCGGTAAGTTTTTCTGACTCTTGTTAATTTTCTTCCTTTTTTTCTTTTTGTAGATTTTAAATGCTAACGACATGTCTGACAAGTAGGGTCCATGCATCCCCGTATATCGTGGGTAACAAATATGTTACCCACGTCAAACTGTCACAGACGTGTTTGTAGGGTCAAATTAGTTTCCTATAGATGCCTAATTTAAAATGTTTTTATAAATCACATATTACTTACAGTGTTAATTTTCAGTCCATACACTCAGAATTCTTGAGACTTTAGTTATTCTGCCATTTGGCGAGTATTTCCTTCTTCCCCATTAACTCTGCACTGCGATTCCCTCACGATCGCCAAGTTCTAATGTAGCCAGTGACCCGAAGAAAGGTCAGACCAATAGTCTTGCTCGAGGAGTAGCAATCCATGTATGATGGTAAAGCTCGCGTGATGTAATTGAAAATAGTGTAATAATTTACGATCTCATTAAACTCAGCATTGAACGTAGACTATGCCGTTTGACATGTTGGTGTAGTGTCAGAATACGTCTTCGTAAATTCTATCATACGAAAACGATCAAATTTTTTTAGACTAAATAAATTAAGTAAGAATAATTTTAATTATTTTAGGTCGTGTCATATAAACAACATCTTTTCAAAAGCAATATATAATATGATTAAAACAAAACTAATATTCAAAGGATGTAAACACACTTCGATGGTAAATGGCAAATTTTCGTTCGCTGGTCCCCGGGCAAATCTAGTGCCTACAGCACAGTGTACACCAATGAACATCGATGATGGGTGCAGCATAGAGGTAAAAAATTTTCGTACCTTCGCCAAGGAAACGAAAGACGGTTGGCGAAAGTGACCTGAAATTTGGCCAAAAAACTCGTATTTCAAGGTTGGGATAAGTCACATCTTTCTTATTTTGTGTTCATATCCTTCAATCATGGTATAAGTAGATTGTATTTTTTTTCTGCTCAAATGTTGATGATTTTTGTTTGTTAAAATCTACACGCAGGGCAATGGATGTTTGCCTGGCGTGGGTCCATGGTAGTATCTTGATAATTGTCAATATGAATCATATTGAATGTTTCTTACGGGCTCTGTGAAACCGTTAATGTTTTGAATTAAACCTTAGTTCCGAGTGCGGCAAGGGGCAATATAGCATCTTTTGCTCTATATTCCCCTTGCTTGTATGGGTGTTACAGCCCAGCTCACACTAGCCTCGACAAACTCACACGCATGCTGCGTGTGAGTCTTGTGGGAAACTAATAGCCATATTCTACATCGCACAAACGCCGACGTCTACCCCGTTTCACTCAACTTTTCTGCCCATTCTGACATTAAAACAGGTCAATTTGTGAATGTACATCTACCTCTTAATATAGTCAAAAAATTGAAATCCAAAACTTACCTAAATACTACCCCACATCTCCAAACCGCGACATTTTATCTGTGTTTCATCTCTGCCCAGTCTCTCGCCTACTGAAGGCTGCTATACACAGCTCGTCCGCCGCGCCGCATGACGAGAGCTAGAGACGTCCGATCCTACACATGTCGCCGACTGGACCGGTGCGGCGGTGCGGTGACTAGCGGCCTAGCCAACGCAGTGGTAGTCTATAGGTTCTAGCCGTTTCTATTTCGATATCTCCGAGTTGCAGCCAATACTCGAATATCGCGCCAAGCCGAGTGAGAACGACTACCTAGTGATGCGCACGACCGAAAGACGGCGGCGCAATCACGTGGGTACGTCGTCCTCACTCGGCTTGGCGCGATATTCGAGTATTGGCTGCAACTCGGAGAAATTATACCGAAATAGAAACGGCAAGAACCTAGACTAACGCAGTGTGCGCATGCGCATTACAGTGTAATGCGCATGCGCATTTTACACTTATATTTCCGGGGAAAAAAAATGGCGAATCGCTTGGTAAGAAACAACGAGACGTCGCATCGAAACAACTCCCTCTTTTTGGAAGAAGACAAGTTCATTGTAACAACATTTGTTATCGACTCCACGTACAATACATTTTTGGGTATGAATGAATTCATTCCAGAGTGGTGACTGCGGTAAGTTACGCAAAACTCTGACATGAATTTGACTTCAAATTTAACTGCCACATATACACTAGAAGGAAATGGGTACCGATGAGGCCCGCACACCGTACACGTGCGGGCCGTTGAGGTAAGGCTCACACTAAACCGAAAAATCGGACTTTATCGGTCGAGATATGTTCCGCTGAGACTACGTCTGGCTACACGGATCTCTTTCCTTATAAAGCCCGAAGTAAGTCCACATCGCGGTAACGACGGGGCGACTGTATATTAGGGTGGTTCTTATTTTACAAAAGTCTGAAAAACCATGGTCTCACCCCTTAAAATGGTTCAGTTCCATGAAAAACTTATCCTGTCAAAATTTCAGGAACATTGAATAATATTTAGAGGTAGCTCAAAGGCCTCAAAGTTGGGTGCTCACAAATTAGAAACCCATGTAGTCTT
>JZLH01S0232806.1:7500-11906 GCA_001188425.1 Eucidaris tribuloides | reverse complement strand
GCCCATGTAGGGAAGATTTTTCAATCCAAATCCTAGGTCCACATTTTTCTAGGTCATCCCGGCCGTCGAAAAGTCGCTCAGCGGAGGGTGGGTGGGGTGGGCAAGGGGGGTAGGGGGTAGGGAGTAAAAATTTTTCAATCCAAATCCGAGGTCAAAATTTTTTTAAAAGTGGGTGTTAATTAACATTGTCATTGTAAAAGAAAATTTCTTCCGATTTTTTTTTTTTTTTTTTCGGGGGGGGGGGCTTAAGCCCCCAAAGCCCCCCGTAGAACCGCACCTGAATTCTTGTGGCAGGTTGGAATGGCAGACTTCTTGCTAAATTCGAACGTTAAAAAAATAGCTGCGCATATTTAATTTGGGACGTTCTTTTAGTCCAATATTGCCATTTTATTTGCGAGAATGGGTTCAAATTTTGAATCTGCGCAGACTCTCATTCTAAATGTTGTATAAAACGCAAGTGCATTTGAATTAAGACTCACTCATTATCATCAGCACAGCGGCGCCAATGATCATAATAAAAAATTGCAGCGTATCGGTGTATATTACAGCTGCGAGTCCACCTGAAGAAAAAGAAAAAGAACAAAATGAACATTTAATGTGAATGTTGAGATAACTATATCAACTATAAATGTGTATAAAAGAATATACAAATACAAGAGTACCCGTATCCACATGACTACTTTGGGATCTGCATATATGAGAACCATATAGGGCTCGGACTCGAGATTCATTCTTACCAGATGCTTACCCTTTTTCTCTACTCGTAGTATGGATTTGTAAAATTTGCTATTTCCTTGATTTGTTTTATGTAACTGTATACGAATCACAAGCAATATACTACGTAAATTGATTTCCATTCTCACGGTCCAGTCCCCCCCCCCCCCCTTCACCTTCCCCCTCCTCATTTGTACGCCCATGGACCCTACTGGTACGCCAATGTAACAAAGAGGCTACCCACCTGTTACGGTGAAGACAGCTGTTAGTGCTAAGAGCAGAATGATAGAAACATATAGATTCCATCGTAATGCTTGCTGTATAAACAGAGCACCGGAGTACAAATCGACCTATTCAGAGAAGAACAACAAATAGTTATGCTCAGGAATTAAAATGAACAAACAAAACTAAAATCAATTTTATTAGTTATCCTTTTACTATTGGCAACCTAGAAGGTACAAGTCGATAATTTGATTAAGTATTTGAAATAAGTAGACACAAACCAAATGAAAGAGAAACCAGTCTTCTACTCCATCATATGGGTGGGAACACAACAATAATTATATATATCCTTTCGCGAATGGAAAGTCGAAAGGGGAAAATCGAACCTGGGTGCAATTTCTTTCTTTTTCTCAATTTTCTATTTTCGACTTGCAGTTAGAAAAGCGAAACACACCTCAAGTCCTAAAGAAATGGATTTTCTCGAAACATTGTACACTTATATTTCATTACATAAAATTAAAACAACTACAACAAAAACAAATACAAGTCTTCTTGATTATTAGGGGAGGAGTATATTGGTAGCGAATGCTCCCTGTCCCTGATTGCCAGTTGTAGCTGGCTGAGCTGCTTATACCAAACTTCGGGCCAAACTTATGAAAGAAATAAGAAGATTTTTGGACAGGGGCGCAAATGTCCGTAGAAACGGCCGTGGTTGAGTCAAGTTTTGAAAACATAGGCAAGCGTTTTGATTGACGGGATATTTTCCATGACCTTAAGGACGTTATAAAGTGTTACATACCACCAAAACACGCAACTGACCCTCTGTTAGAGATTTCTTAAACGTAAATCCCATCTACCACTCCCAGAGAAGTACATAAATAGTTTGGTAAATTCAAACGTTTGAACACTGAATAGTGTATGAGTAGATAACCCCGTGAGGTGTCAATAATTTGTATATTCAAACGGAGTCGCTGGGCTACAATAGGTATGTGTCCTTGTTTATGAATGAATGTTGTTACCTAATTTAAATAGAGATAATCCGTTATAGAAAGGAATGTTCGAAAAAAAGGTTGCTCTACCGCACCAGCAAGTCCTAAAATGAATGTTGCCTGATACTATAGCCTAAAGTTTAATTAATTTCGGTTCATAATCCAGAAATATGATTATATGGGATAAATGGCTCTTAGACTTAAAAGAAAGTACAATATTACGACAATAACTACATGAGATATACCTTCACTCCCATCGTATACAGAGAGATCCAGATTTGATTATAAATAATTATTATACTTAGTGCGATCATGTGAACGATGGTGTATTACACGTGTAATATGAATTGTATTCTGAATTGGTTTCCAATCGAAGTAAAATTCTCACGAACTGTAACAATTTTCATATAAAATTCCGTCTTTTCTGCAAAAATATGAATTAAAGTAAATCACTTTACCGAAATCTTTGTAAAGATGTACAAAATAAGAGATAGCATGGCCAAGTAAACGCGGATCCTTTGTCCACCAAATCTTTTGGTCATGTATTCCGGTAAAGTGGAGACCTAGAAAGAAAAAAGTGTAGCATTATAATAACTAACATTTTTGTTTTTGGTCTGGAGGCTCCAGTAAAGAAGATTATCGCTTATGATTAACTATCATAAGTTTGGTCAGTTGTTTACAACACATCCAAGCACCATTGTTGGCTTCTGATGTTTAGTAGTTATTATTGTCCAGTTAAAGGGAAATAGCTAGATTGGAAGTGGTCAAGTTACGACACAGTACTCTCAGAATTGAATATGCTGTTTAAAGTTTCTGTTGTGAAAATTTCATTGTCATACATTTCCTTTCTGTTGTATTATCACAAAATGCTGTGACGGTGAAATTTGTTGTGTAGCTTTCTATGTGATCGATTTCTATCAGGGCTTGAGATGAATTTAATATACTAGGTGTTAAAAATAAAACTTATCAATTTTGGTATTAAATAACACAAAAACTATACACCAAATAGTACTGGCATGCAGATGAGTTATTGCTGAATAGTGGAAATTTTTGGTGGAGGTGGTTTAAATACGATATCAATAATCATTTTTATGTAATTTATGCTTATTTAAAAAGTTAGGGTTCAGATTTTGCTCAATAGCCAACCCCCTGTACAAAACTGAAATTATACAGAAATTAAATGGTGTGTGTGAGAGTGTGTGCCTTGTCCACACACAATAGCAATAGATAATGGCTGTGCATATCGCCATTGGAAACTCTGGAATGCAATATTCTCATCTGGGTCTGGGGAAGATGAATGCTTTATTAATATTCAGTAGAAAGTAGCCTGGCCACTACTAGTCTTTATTCACAACCTTTGTAAAAAGGAAATCAAACTTCGTGCCCTGAAAATGTTTTTTTTAATGTTTTTATTGGATTTGAAGTGTTGAGAAATGATTCCATACAATCAAAATAATTATGTTGATGCTGCTGATAATGATGTAATTTAATTATAAACAAGATTAAGAAGACCAAGGAAATCCATGATTGATGGTAACACTGAAAACTAATGTTTGTTAGCTTGAATGGCAAAATCTAGAACTGTATGACAAAGCATGGAAACACATGCTTGCATCTTACCCTACATATACACCTTTCATTGGGACTACCAGTGACCATGCTTATATCTAACGAATATTAATAAAGCATTCATCTTCCCCAGAGCCAGATGAGAATATTGCATTCCAGTGTTTCTAATGGCAATATGCACAGCCATTATCTATTGCTATTGTGTGTGGACAAGGCACACACTCTCACACACACCATTTGATTTCTGTACAATTTCAGTTTTGTACAGGGGGTTGGATATTGAGCAAAATCTGAACCCTTACTTTTTAAATAAGCATGAATTACATAAAAATAATGATTGATATCGTATTCAAACCACCTTCACCAAAATGGCCACTCTTCAACTATAACTTGTACTCATACCAGTATTGTCTGGTGTATAGTTTTTGTGTTATTAAATACCAAAATTGACAAGTTTTATTTTTAACACCTAGTATGTAAATTAATCCTTGATTCCCCTCAAGTAAAGAAATTAAGGACAAATCCTTCCAGCCTGGGCATATACTATGATAACTCTGTATACCTTGGTATATGTTTCAACTTATTTGGTTCTTGAGGCATCTTTGACTTTCTCTAATCTCGCCATTGCCCTTTAATTTCTCGACGTTCTCTCCTTAGTTTACACTGGTTCAGTGAACCGCCGCAAATTTGCAAATTATGTTTCTTTTTTTAGAAATAATCTGATTCCAAAATTCAAAATCGAGCACGGATATAAAAACAACAACAACAACGAGGCACTGAATTCAAACGATGAAATCAAGCCATAAGGGCAATTCCGCGAAAAATGTTACCCAGGCTCAAAATCATGAAATCTGTAATAATTCAAAAAATATATGTGCCATGGTGATAGATTTAGTATCACACAATAGAACT
>JZLH01S0232806.1:0-2500 GCA_001188425.1 Eucidaris tribuloides | reverse complement strand
TTTTTGCCTTTAATATGTGCTCACTCATGCATGACTGGGCGGATCAATCCCATTTTCACACAGAAGTTAGTTAATTAGTGCAGAAACACCCTTGCCAAATTATGTTGCTCAAAACCAATTTTTAAAAAGTTACGGTATTTTGAAAAAGGGGGTAGTTACTTTTTGGTTGTGTTTATATATATATATATATATATATACATATATACGAATGATTCATAAAATATACTTACCGGTAGCCATGTCATGAATCGGCCAGCTAAGAAGTATCCGCTGACTGTCCCTCTGTTTGAACGGCACAGAGACTGTAAATCAATTCAGTTCAGCAATAAACCAATCGATTAATCAAGCCTCATAAATTGGTATCAGTAAAGTGATCGATAATTAACTTAAATATTTTGAAATCGACATGTGGATTAATATATGAATTACAACTTGAATAATATATCGTTCAAAATACAATAACATACATGCATTAAAAGACAAAAGTTTAAAGCCATAGTTTCAAGGACGTAGGCTGGGGGTGCACTGGGTGCACGTCGCACCCCCCCCCCTCCCCCCCGCCAGAGCCAAAGGAGTTCCGCCCCTGGCAAGCAAAAGAAATTTTTACCACCTTTTCTGCTTTCAACGCCTGATTTTCTCAACTTTAGTTCCACCTCCCTAAGATGTGCACCTCCCCACACCAAGTTAGTTCCACCTCCACAAGATGTGCACCTCCCCATGCCCAAACCAGCCTACGCCCCTGAGTTTAGACTGCAATTATAACAACGGACATCAGATAATGGCATATTCTGATTTTTGAATTATTACGGAGCAGTTATATACGCTTTTCATGGCAAAAAAAGTCGTGGGTAGGGCAACTGTTTTTCATAAATTTCTCAAAAATGGAAGCATTTTAGAAAAAATAGATTTTTTGCCTCTCTTATTCGGCATTATATCACATATAATAAACCAACACGATAATATTTGAAGATACAGTATGGTAAATACCACATATAATTAATCTCCTTGAGACACTACCAGATTGCCATTAAACTCCGTCCTCAGTATTAAATCCCAGTCCAGTGGATATACGACGTTGAACTGATGTAGATAACAGATAACCTTATCCTACAAACTGTTGGTTTTAACATTAGCTTGAAAGGGTTACTCGAACGTAAGCAAAACAAATTAGAATTATTTGGGGGGGGGGTTTCGTATTAATCAGGAAATGAGCTGGGAATCGTAGTTTTTTTCGTACACATATTTATTGAAATAAAATCACATTTCATATCAACCGTGGTTATGAATTAAACGTACGAATATAAAAACGACCCAAGTCCATTTTGGAAATTGGTCTTTATTGTCCCAAACCAAAGATGACATTTCTAATTAACCAAAGCAGAAGTGTATAATTACTAGATATCTACAAATTACGTACTCGAAATTTGGATAACTTGGGTTGTCACCTTTGGTTTTATAAGGGACAATAAAGACCAATGTCCATAATGGACTTGGGTCGTTCTGATATTGCTAAAAGGTGTATAGTTCGTAGAATATTATGAGATATATTATGGTATTGAATACGTTTTTAACTATTAATTCCTAAAAATGACCCACTTGATTCAAGTTATGAAAGTATTCTATAAAAGACTTTTCATAAAGTTCAAAGAATTACAAAGAACAGTTTTGAACACAGGGTAGGGCATATTGTGCTTAGGTGTGCGTTTAGTTTTGAGTCCGATGTGAGAAGTTGAAAGTCAGGGGTTATCTTGTAACATGAGTCTTTAGTAAAAGTACAAGAATATATTCAACGGATCGATAATTATCATGCAATCTGTGCAGTTTCCAAGCAGCTATTGTGATCTCCGAACAAGAAATGTTTTAATGACTCCACGTGCACCATCACATTGAAAAACATTGCATAAAGTCACCGCCCGCCACTCATTTATAAATGACCGAGTGTATATTCCACAACTATACACACATACGTGCTGAATCTATGAAGGGGGGATCAAGGCAATGAATTTCTGGATGTTTAGTGAATGAAGGGTGACTTATTTCACGACTACGCAAAAATAAATTGCTAACATCTAAACAGCCCCGTAAACAGCATACTTACATAGAGACCCACGAGAAGAACCAGCACGAAATAGACCACTATAGCGATGTAGTCCCATGCATCAAGCCCGTAAGATATTTCAGTCGCCATGTTGAGGAGTGTTTATGTATGTACAGAGCAGCAAGTGGTATAGACCCATGCACTTCAAGTGGGTGGGTCATATGCAACGACTTCCGATCAATATTTGTATGCCTTTTCACTTTTGGAAAGGTGATTATTTAGTTTGGTCAACCAAGCGTGTGTGGCGCAGAGGTACTTTTCATAATATCCGCGTTCGTGTGTGGTGCCGGAGCCGATTGGTTGTGCAATGCATATCCATCTTCCTTGACAAAGGACACACGCACCCACTCGCTCACACACACACACACACACACACACACACACACACACACACACACACAC